>PVKM010002365.1:0-65819 GCA_004027735.1 Carollia perspicillata | reverse complement strand
ACTGCAATTAATGTGACCCTTCTTTATCTTCTATAGGTGGCAAAAAGTACTATCACTACATTTTGAAAAATATATATCTCATTTAATGAAACAATTATTTATTCCCTTCCCTCAAATCTTTATTCCTCACCATTTTACTCTAAATTAGTAAGGAGTTTATTTGAACAGTTAGGGTCCTCATAGTATGTAAAGCACCATGATGCCTATCATTGGAAATTAAAAAAAATATCTATGGTGCCAGGACAATAGAAGCTTAGACAGAACTGGCAATAGTTGTGCACAATGTAGATGCTACTAAATTCTAGGAAAAGCTGGTAAGGAGAGTTAGTTTTAAGACAGTAAGTTCCCTTCTCCTGAGTGGTCCAGGAAAGCTGGCCAGCATGGGCTGCTGCTGTGGGGGTGGCTGTGGCGGGTTGTGCGCATGCGAGGAGTGTGTGCCCTGGTCAATTTGTCTAAGGCTTCGTGAGCTCAGCCTGACCAGATGGACTCTTCCTCTCAAATAGCAAACCTGATCTTTTCCAATAAAACAGCACAAAGCACATTAAAAGCTTTGATCCAATTGTTTACTTTGTATTTGTGTATTTTGGGGAAAATGGGGACAAAGGAAGGATTTATTAGGCCTTGCTGTGGGTGGCCAGTGCAACCACTGGGCATCTGAGAGGAAAGTCGGGAGTGCTCTGTGCTGACACCTTGGATGTGTGGCCAGCTCTCAGACACCCAGTTGCTCTAGTAAACTCTGTCACCTTGCTCTGTGGTCCTCCTACACCCTCAGCTTCTTGTTCACATGGTGGGGGACACTGGTCCTGACATAGGAGGCTTGGAATCCCCCCTCTGCCATAGGACAAGTTAAAGTCAAACACCTTTCTTTAGGATTCTCCTGAAAAATAAGTTTCTCAATGCCTCAGAGTGACAACTTCCTTTCTCATAAGCATCTCATACTTTCAAAGCATTTCACATAAATTAATTTATTTGATCTACATCTTCCAAAATAGGTGGTTATGTAAACACTTTCTCTCTTTCTTACACACACACAGTATAGACATTTCTACTACCAGATTAGAAAACGGAGAGTTTTGATTACAGAAAAAGCAATCTTTAACTGACTCCTATTAGATACCAGCTCCTTTCCACAGATGATCTCATTAATCTTCTCAAAAGTCCCATGAAGTAGATAAGAGTTGCCCACTTTGATGATAAAACACACTGAACCTCAAAGAAGTTAAGGACCCTCTGGCTCATGCCTAACATGTATAGATACCTATTATCTTTCACCAAAGGGGTGGAGCTATGGTCGAAGCTCTCATGCAGGACTTGATTCAAGGGCTCATTTGTTCATTCTCCGCCTGCCAGTGGCCTGAGGTGGCAAAGCTGAGCTCCACACGGGAATTCTGTCCTCCGACTTCCAGTGCAGCACTCTTTGGCTCCACCAAGTAGTCAAGGAAAATGAGCTATTGCTGTCACAGAAACCCTCCTTTATGTCTGTTTTCTCTATATTTGTATTCAGCAGAGACAGGAGCCATCTAAAAGGAAAGCTGTCATAAAGGTTTTAGGAGTAGGAAGTGAGAGGAAATTGCATGGACAGAATATACATGCTGCATTATGAATGGGGATTCAGGAATCTTATGTTTAGGAATGAGAACAGCGTAGAGATCTGCTGCTTCCTTTTAACTCAACAGAAGAGTAACTACACTTACTTAATAAACACAGTGGGTTGAGTATATGGAATCCCCAGGGTTAATAGAGAATCATCCTCTGGCTTCTGAGCTCCAGGTCACCTTCCCAAATGTCCTGCCTCAGATAAAACTGTGCTGCATTAAGCCCTTGGTCTCTGGATGGCTCAGGGATGCCACTAAAAGAAAAAGGAATTTAGAAATTCCAGTACAAACCCAGTACATAGAGCTCAATAAATTGCAATGGTTAGTAAAGTTAAATGCCTCTTTTAAAAACTCATTTATTGTTAGATTTCAAAAGCAAATAAGGTATTTTAATGACGAAAATAAAACATGATTGTTAAAATAAAAATTTAAAATATCAGCTGTGTGTGTGAGTGTGAATGTGTGTGTGAGAGAGAGAGAGGGAAGAAGAAGGAGAGAGGGAGGGGCTGGGGACTATAATTTTGATTAGTTGTAATCTAACTTGCCCTTTTGTTCCTTTTTTCTTTCTTTCTTTTCCTTTTTTTGTATTAGTTAATCTATTGGTTACATTTTCAGCTTTTCTTTGCTTCTGGTTTCATTTTCAGATGAAAAAATGCTAGGCACACAGTGCTGCTGTCTGGTTGCCATGGCGACCAGAGCCTATTATCCTGCCTTGTCATTCATCAAGAAAGAATTGCACTTGACAGAGAGAGAGGGAAATGCCTGCAGTCTGCAGCATAGAAGGAAAAAAGGTTTTCTTTTCTTCTATGTATGTAAAAGGTATTTAATGCCTGTTTAGTAATGTTTTATTTAGCATTATTTATTACTTGTAACAGCGATAACTGATACCTGTAAAAATACTTCCCTTCCCCCAAAGTATTTAACTTGTAATTTGTTTATTTGCTTTGTTTTCTCATTCTAAACCTATATCGAATGTTGCACCCCTACATCCCTACCACAAATATTGCTTCCCTTCCAGTAACGGCAATAGCCAATGACCATTGTAAAGATAGCTAGTGAATCACTTCTTCCTAAAACTGTGTTTTGTAATTAACCATTGTTTTTGTTTTTCTATTATTAAAACTGATTAGTATGATGCATAATCAATCAATAATTGAAAGTAACTTTTGAGTATGTAATGCCTATGAAATATAGCCTTAGCAAATAATATAAAAGCATGACTATCTTTCCATTAGATAATTGAATATAAACTCAGGATTGCTCTTTATGAATTTGGATCCATTGCAAATCCCTTGTTATTCAAAGGCAAAAGAAATTAATTACTTACTTTGTGACTTTTCCTTGTCACGTACATTTGAATTAATTCAAATTATACCTGAAAATAAATGGTCCATTAAATTATATACGAGGTCTGTCTGGAAAAAGTCCAATCATTGTTAATATAACAAGAACAGTTTGTGCGACATCAATGTAACCTGGCAACCAAGGAGAGTGGGCTTGAATGTGCATGTGTGAACACTGACGACTTCACTGTACTAGTTGTGAGGTGGCTGGTAGACCTTGTTGAGTGAGTATATGTACTGTGTGGCCATCACATTGAAAATGACAGAGTGAGTAGAGCAATGAATCTGCATCATATTTTGAGTTAAACTTGAACATTCCTCTGCAGAAACTATTTCAATGACTCAAAAAGCCACAGCTATGGGCAACCGGTGATTGGAAACTGCTTCCTGACAATGCACCCACTCATGTATCACATCTCATGCAGAGTTTTTTTGTGAAATATCAAATCACCCAGGTGACTCAGCTCTCCCTACAGCCCAAATTTGGCACCCTGAAACTTTTGGCTTTTCCCAAAACTAAAATCACCTTTGAAAGGGAAGAGATTTCAGACCACCAATGAGATTCAGGAAAATCTGATAGGGCAACTGATGGTGATTCGGAGAACTGTGCGAGGTCCCAAGGTGTCTACTTTGAAGGGGACTGAGATGTCATTGTCCTATGTACAATGTTTCTTGTATCTTCTATCTTCTATCTTCCTCGGTAAATGTCTCTATTTTTTATAATACATAGCTGGATACCTTCTGGACAGATCCTGTATGTTTACACATGAGGTCTTTTATTTATTTACTTCAAGTTTGATATTTTCTACCTCATTATTTAACTCTAAATATCTGTATCTGGCATGCCATTTTAAATAACTTTCTCTGCTGATTACTATGCTTTGCTCTCCTTGCATTGTTTGATTTCCTTGTTAAGGTGGAGAAAGTAGTTGCAAAGTGGGCAGTATTGCCATTGTCTGAACTTGAGTTTTAAGTATTGGCTTGATCTTTTGTCTGAAGGATCAGAGAGAAACTGGATAATAATGACACTTCTCTTGACTTGGTAAATGACCAGTAGTTAGTATAAGTGATGTTGGTTGCAATTCAGCCATTCCACCTTGAGAATAATTGGACAACCAGTTTGAACAATAAAAAAACATCTGAAGTTCAAGTTCTATTCTTTCTAAAGACTTCCCTACTAGAGGTTATACTTCAGTAGCACACACGGAGACACTTAAATCATATGTCTACATTGTAAGTGAAACAGAGAGTTGAATAATTATCTAGTCGGTTTTGGTTTTGAGATGGTTCAGATTCTAACCTTCCTACCACTTCCTTAATTATCTAAATAATTCTGGAAAGAGGAGGTTTGGGGGTGGAGAGGGGTAATTCTAAACGAATTAAATAATTACATCTGTCAGGAAATCTGTCCTGGATTTAGATTGCTACATCATAATTCAAAATCTCTTGATTGTTTTTGCATAAATTCCATTAATGAATACCTCCCTGCATCATTTATATATCTTAGTCATGTAAAAATGAATAAGCTGTGGAATGTTTTCTTTTAATTTTGGCATTTGGAAGAGCAAAAGGAAACAACAAAAAGGAGAAAAGACATATTGACTGAGAATGATGGCTTTTCCTATTGGTTCTAAACTTTTACTTTAATATTGCAGCAACACCACTATTCATTTCCTGTTAAACTTCAAGCCTACCTTACCTTTTGATTTTCAATGTCCCTTAGGCTAATGTTTTCACTGAAGAATGAAAATGAACAGGCAGAAACAATTAAGCGAGCAGATACAGTGAAAACGAACACCACACTGCACTTTCACAGAAATGAAAGTTTATAAAGGAATTCTGCTTGGAATTTGATCCTATAGCAGTAAAGCTTTTGCTTCTTGTCATTTTTCTTTTGCCCACCCCCAATGCACACCACTTCCCCTTTATGGGAAAAAAGATCTAGGCACACAAAGGAACTCCTAAGTACTCACAAGCATGGGAAATATTTTATCTGTCTGTTACTGGTACAGGATAATCTCCAAGAAAAAAATCCATCTAGCTATTCTAAACTGTAAATGGCTCCCAAAGCTTGTTAAATGTTCACATGTCTTTATAAAATTGTAGTATGGACTGTTTATACACTCCTGATTAAGGGCATGAATATCATTAAGAAGATCAAGTTAGTTTAAAGATGGAAAATTATAAAATCAGAATTGTAACCTACAAGAAATTAGGAATAGGAAACTAATGAACTAGTTCAAGAAGTAGTACATTAACTTATTTATTCATATAATTTTCAGGTATATCATTTTGTACATATAATAAATGCCAATCACTGAGTGAGAAAAAAAGATTCAGGAGAAAAACTCTTTCCTTGAAAGCTATGATCTCAAAGCAATGATAAATAATTCCTACAAAATGTGGCAAATACTATGAATAAGGTAAGGACACAATGCTGTAAGAGCAAATATGAGGGACATTTAATCAGATTGAGCAGGAAATAATAGCCAGGAAGACTTCCTAGAGGAAGTGATATTTTAAGTAAAACTCAAAAGATTAGTAGAAATTAATCTGGCAGAAATGGAGGAAGAGAACATCTTAGATATAAATAATGTTGAGTTCAGGAGACCATAAGCAAACATGCCATAAAAAGAAAAAAGAAAAGAAAAGAAAAGAGAAGAAAAGAAGTCACATCCAGTGCACTGTTAGTAGTTTGCTACTCACTAAGAAACAATATGAAACATATGACAAGTCAAGAACTAACATGCTCATAAGGTGTAGACCTTAAATGAATAACTATGTTATTAATTAAATATTATTTTAATGAGGTATCTTTTACCTATAGGAAATATACAGATTTTAGGTATATAGTTTGAATAGACTTGGCCATTGAATTCACTTATATAATTCATCCCCCCA
Organism: Carollia perspicillata; assembly: GCA_004027735.1. NCBI lineage: Eukaryota > Metazoa > Chordata > Mammalia > Chiroptera > Phyllostomidae > Carollia > Carollia perspicillata. The sequence continues at coordinate 59,980 of PVKM010002365.1, read as the reverse complement.
AAAGAAACAGTCGATTCTGCTGCAATGTGAAATATGCACTCCTAAAAATCCATAGTGCCATATGAAATCCTGCCATAGACAACACAGTCTTATGCAGAAAGAATGGGACTAGAGTACAACATTCAAGCACTTTGTCAGTGACATGTAAAAGTGAATAGAAGTTTAATAAAAACACTCGTGCAGTTTTACACATGTTGGGTGATTAAAGCAGTAATAAGTATGGAACTTCACCTTGAAAAAGACCTGATGTTTTCTTGTGGAAGTGGACATCGGAAGGATTCTAGTGTGTGAGTTTTGCAAAGTGCAGGAAGGATGGCTTCGTGAAATGGGACAAAGGTGTGTAACAGCTGATGCAGACTGTTTTGGCTCCTAAGCACAAGAAGAACAGAAGTAGCCACAAGATGTTTCAGGTGTGTTCCTGTGGGTGAGATTTGTGTCTTCCTATGCAGATCAATCCAGCCAAACACAGTTTTCTGCATTCACTTAGTGTTTCTTAAAGACAGAATCACACATAAGCAAATCTGAAAAACTACACTGCCCTCAAATTCTTCCTTAATATGTCAATTGTACTAGAACAAATTCTTATTTTCAAAGCAAGTGTTATAGCAGAACTAACTGGATAGAACATTTCCAGTTAGTTCCCTCATACTTCTGCCCAATTAATTACGAAGTCCCAGTCTCAGATGACCCTGTCTGATTTCTATCACCATAGATTAGTTTTGCTTCTTCTAGAACTCCATATATAAAACCATACACTCTGCATAGTTTGGGTCCTGGTTCAAAAGTCTTTGAGGTTGATTCACGTTGCTGCTTTGCTAGATAGTTCATTCCTTGTATGGCTGAGTAGTAATATTCCATTATATGGATATACAATTATTTGGTTTTCCACTTTCTTATGGTGCTTATAATGGCCATTACCAGCTTTTAGCTATTGTGTATAAAGCCATTATGAACATTGTGTCATATGTGATTGTGTTTTAAGATAGGTTTCTAATTCTCTTGGGTAAATGCCTTGAAGAGAAATTGCTGGTTAAAGTAAATGTTTAATTTTGTGAAAAATAGTCAAACAAGTTTTAAAGGTAGTGTACCATTTTATGCTTCCATCAGTGATTTTTGGGGGTGGGTAGGGTGGGGGAGGGTATTGGGTGAAATGCAGACAATGGTAATTGAACAGCAATAAAAAGAATAACGTATGAAAGTTTCGGTTGCTCCACATTCTCAGCAACATTTGATGTGGTTAGTCTTTCAGTCGTTCTCCTGGGAGTAGTGATTTATACGTATAATTCAAGTTGTGCTGGTTGATAGGATGGTACAATTCTTCTATATGCCTGTGGCTTTTCTGTTTAGTTATTCTATCAACTTTTGAGATCACAATGTTGAAATCTCTGCAAATTTGTCTGCTGCTTCCTCCTATCCCACCCACTTTTCTTCATGAAGTTTGATGCTGTTATCAGATGTTACCATTTTAAAAGGGAATGTATTATTCTATTTTTCTGCTAAAACTACTTTTCTTAAAATCAATTTTGTAAAATATTAATATAGCCACTCCATCATTTTTGCCATTAAACTTTTCATTAATGATAAGACTCTTAACAATATAGGACCTACGTGGTCCTATTTTTCCCACATTCCTTTTTTTCCCCACATTTCTTTACTTTTAAGTTATCAGTGTCTTTACATTATACATGAGTCTGTTGTAATCATCATACCTTGGGGCACACATTTTAATACGTTATGCCAATTTCATCTTTCCATAGACTACTTAGTTAATTTACAACTTATGTAGTCATTTAAATAGTTGAATATAAGACTGGCATCTTGCTGTTTGATTTCTATTTTTCCCATATGTAGTTTGTCTCTTTTATCCTTTTACTAGTCTAATTTTTTAAAAGATTTTATTTAATTATTTTACAGAGAGGGGAAGGTGGGGAGAAAGAGAGAGAGAGGAACATGGATGTGCAAGAGAAACATCAATCAGTTACCTCTCACATGCCCCCATTAGGGGGCCTGGCCTGCAACCCATGCATGTGCCCTGACCAGGAATCGAACAAGTGAAGTTTTGGTTTGCCAAACAACGCCTAACCCACTGAGCTACACCAGTCAGGGCACCAGCCTAATTTTGGATGAGTAATGTTTACTATTACATTTTATATCTTCTGTTGGCTTATTATTTATACCTCATTTTATTTATTTATTTTATAATAATTGCTTGAGAAGTTGTATAAATCCTTAACTTATCATAGTCTTCTTTTTTGTTGTTTTTTTTATTTAATTTAATTTTATTTTAATTGTTATTCAAGTATAGTTTTCTGTCTTTTACTCCCATCCCAGTCCACCTCCCCAGTGGTCCCCACATCCCTCCCATTTCCGCCCCCCTTAGTTTTTGTCCCTGTGTCCTTTATACTTGTTCCTATAATCCCTTCTCTTTTCCCCCTGAAATTCCCTCCCCTCTCCCCTCTGGTTACTGTCATCCTGTTTTCTACTTCTTGAATTAATATCAGCTGACCACATATAAAACATATGTACCTAAAAGTTTTCACTTCTTTTATATTCTATGGCTGTCATACATTTAACTTTTTTCTATTGCAGTCATATGCTTAAATTGTTAATTTTTTCATTCATTTTTTTGTCCGTGTTTCAGATTAGATAACTTATATTTTCCTATATTCAAATTCACTAACCTTTCTTTTCCTATTAAGCTCATCCAGTGACATTTTTACTTCACACATTTCTTTTAAAGTCCTAGGATTCTTTTATGTTCCTGTATAAAATTTCCACTTGTTCTTCTGTTTCTCTCCTTTACTCATTGCTGCACTTTATCCATACTTTTTCTTTAAATCCTTTCACATGTTTGTAATAGTCGTTTTGAAGTTCTTTTCTCTTAATTCCATTATCTCTTTCATTTCAGAGTCTGTTTTTATTGACTGATTTTTCTTCTGGCTGTGGGTCACATTTTCCACCCTTTACAAATAATAATTTCTGAGTTGACTGAACTTTATAGGTCCTATATAGTTGAGCATCTGACTTTTTTGTCTTCTTTAATAGAGTCTTGAATTTGGTTCAGGAAGGCAGCTAAATCAAAGCTGCTCAGTTCTTTTGGGTCCTGTATCATAACTCTGTAAGGAGGGGTCTAGAGGAGACTTGATTCTACAGACAAACTCTTCTCTAAGGCATGGCCTTCTGAGCTTCTCTGCCCAGCACTGCTGGCTGCTCTGAAGTCTCTGCACCCTGCGTGGGCAGAAGCTAGATGTCTCTGGGCCTTGCAAAAGCTGTAGCACTTGAGTTACGCACAGCTCCTCAGGGTATTTTCTTTCCCAGGGGTTGTCTCTGCTCAGCAAATTGTGGTTCTCGCCCTGCACATGGGAAGATTGGTGTCCAGTCAGACATGCAGGGGCTCCCAATACAGATTTCTGAGGCTTTTTCTCCATGCAGTTCCCTTCTATCTGTTATCCTGACCCACAAATCGGAGCAAATTGAGGAGCACCAAATTCTGTTGCCTTTCTCTTCAGCCAAGCAAGACCATTGCTTTCTAGATTCCCTTCCCCCATACAACGGTTTAGAACTTGTCTCCAAGGAGAAAGCTCCGGAGGCTACGGAGCTCACCCAGGTTAGTTTCTTTCCCACAGTAATTATATAGTTCTCTGTTGAGTGTTGATCAACAACTAAAAATGGTTATTTAATATATTTTGTCAGTTTTATAGTCCTATACCAGTTATTCAGTCATCATTGGTAAGCAAGTATTTTAATGTTAAATCATTTTGGTTGTCAAGTTTGGAAGAAAAGGTATAAAAGTGTTCCTTCATTACACAAAATACTACCTTAGTAACTATGGTACAGTAAATTTGTTATATGTATGTGTGTATAATGAGATTTCAGTTATCACAGGAGGCAACGATCACTTAGTTTTATGTATGCAAGATTTTCTTTTTCATATCACTTTTGGTTAGCTTGGACTTTACTGAGGCATGCGAGAATCATAGCTATAAAAAACAGAATGAGAGCAATTGTTTCTATTTTATTTAATATTAAACTATATCTCTTTTCAGATAGTTATTCATCTAAGGTAGAGAATAATTCTACTGGTTGAAGACTTAATTAGTGTCAATTATACCTTAATAGACCTGATAGACTTCACGTGAACTGCAATGCAAAGTGGATTTGTTCTTCGTATTTATATGTTTGATTCAGACAGAACACTGTTCACAGCATTTTTGAGATGGAGTGTCCAGGTCAATGGAAGAAATTGTATCCACATAGATTCCTATTGTTCAGATAGTAAAACTCCATGTGCGTTAACCTGTAAGCGATGGGAACCAAAAGTATATCCATTATATTGAACCATATATCCTCTGGTATGCTTTTGAAACTGATTTCTAGGATACAGATGTGTTTAGTAATTTGTCTGGAGGAAACTTGTAGTGTGGATAGTACTTAGGCCTTGTCAATTTTGAGTCTCTTGTAAAACATGGTCAAAAACAAGGTTGCAAATGTATAAACTTCTTTGATAATGAAATACAAATATTTATTGAGTTCATTAATTTGGCTAGCCATTCAACAAATACATTTTGACTACCAGGTACTATGTTAGGTGCTAGAAAAACTATGGTGAATGGTTCTAGGTACATGATAGAATATCTTTTAGAGAAAGTCAAAGTGTGAGTATAAATGATTGTTTTAGTTATATACATGTTGAACAAACCAAGAATTTCAGAATCTGTGTTCCCAATCTTCCATTCCAGGAACATGAAAGCTGTCACTCATCCCATCAAAAAAAAAATCACTTGGCCAATGAGAATTTTCTTTTTACTTAGTGGAGTTACATTGGTAGTAAACATAACTGCATTTTGTGCCTACTAATCTTAAAATCAAGCTCAGCTGAGATTAAACACTGTGGGTTTTTTTTTTTCCTTTAAAAAATATTTTTGAAGCCATATGTCCTTGCCCTAAAGAATAAATGCAGAAGTTTGTTACTAAGGAATCTCTTTTCTTAATGCTACATGGAATCAGTCTCAGTTTCTACATAGCTTCTAGAATTATTGTTAAGAACTAAGTTAATTTCTTGTTGTAGTTGGTAATGTGTCATATCACATACACTTGAAGATTCCTCTGGGTGATAGATTGCAGGGTGGTATAGATTTCTCATCAGATGTATCTGTTAATGTTTGTAAGCCATTTTCAAAATTTAAAAGAGCAGATAATTTATGTCTATCAGCTTTAGAATCTATTTATTTATGGAACTGAAGTATAATGCATGAAATCATAGTCATAGATTTCTTTGAGGCTGGCACTTGAAGAAGTTTGTATGAGAAGCAAATGCAGAGAGAGAGATGGAGAGAGAGAGAAGCAAATACCAATCAATGTCTGTGATTCTCACCTAAAAATAGAGAAAGCTCAATTTGTAGTCTGGAGATTAACTGGCTTTATCAATACCAGATGTCCTCTTTCACCTGAGATTATCAAAAATTCAGAACTGGTCAGGCTGCTTTTATATCTGTCCCAGATGATGCTTTCATGAGATGCATTATTACAGAAAAAGATAAAGATGTGTATTTGGCACTCAATACTTTATGGAAAATTACATTTAGACATTTTAAGTATAACAACTGTAGGCCTATTAAATACAACACCTAGAGATGTAATATGCATTGCATATTTTTCCTTTCTTCTGAAATAATTCATTGATATCTTGGGGTGTGTATATGTAATTAATGATGGATACATATACACATACGAAAATATAAATGTATGCATTTAAAAATTTTGTCATATGTGAATTTGCCCCTGAAGCTCCAACTATTCAGGCTATGTCATATCAACATGAAAAATAATACAATTAATAAAAAAGAAAAATTTTATAGTGGTTTCATTTATCCCAATTTATTTGGTTGATTTTTTTTCATGGAACTGACCGATTGTTTTGATGTCGTATAGACATTTTGAAGAAGTATGTTTTCTTGTTATTATTAAATGATTAACTTTGTATATAATATATGCTAATTTTATACATTTTTAAAAGCCTAGATGCTTAAAAGACAACTTGGTAAGTTATCCATCCAGCTGCAACACAAGTAGTTTACTTAAAATTCATCAAAGCAGAATGATAGCATCACACATCTTTAGGGTAACTAATAGCACACTTATCTCAATTTAGCATAAGGGAGAGAGTCTCTCAGGGACCTGCACTCCATAGAGACAGCCAGTAGGTAGGTAGTGTTTACCTAGTAATTTTAAAATAAAAATAATAAAAGGCATATTTTCTTTAGGAGTTATTTTCTTCAAAATAATTGAATAAATAGATTTGGCATTTATAAAACCAAAGGGAGAGGCAAGCCCAAAATCATACTAATGTGGAATTACTAATCCGATATTATTATTTAAAAATCACCTGAAAATAACCATTATAAGAGGTTTACATTATAGTTATCCACAAACAAAAAGAAAGATATGCTTTATGTGCTTAATTCATATTATCTTTCCCCTGTATTATATTTTAGAATTTTTTAAAAATCAATATATTTTGATTTTAAAATGAATATACATATCATAGGGTTTCTAATCAAGATGGCATTGTAGGGAAATGCGATACTTGCAACTTCCCACAACCACTTTAAAATTACAACTAAACTCAGAACAATCATCATTCTGAACTTCCTGATATCTAGTTGAACAGAAGTCCTATAACTAAGGATACACAGAAGCCACATTGAGACTTGTAGGAGGGACAGAAATGTGGAATGAACTGATTCCACACCCACAAGTGGCTGTTAAAAACTGAGATGGATGCCTCAACTACAGAGGTAGCCCCTGAGAAATGATGGGTCCTAACCCCACACAAGGTCTTCCAGCCCAGTGCTGGGAAGAGGATCCCCCCATAGGTTCTAGCTGTGAAAACAAGCAGGACCCTGACCAGGTGGCTCAATTGGTTGGAGCATCACCCATACACCAAAACATTGCAGTTTCGATTCCCAGTCAGGGCACAGACCTAGATTACAGTTGGATCCCCAATTGGGTGTGCACCATAGGCAACCAATTGATGTTTCCTTCTCATATCAATGTTTCTCTCTCTCTGTCTCTCCTTCCTTCTCTATGAAAATCAATAAACATACCATGATTGAGGACTAAAAAAATGAAGATTGTGGTTGAGTGAGAATGAGGTTTCTACAGTCCTACACAGTTCCTCTTAAAAGGTCCACATGGACTTACATGGACTGTGTTAGCAGCTTGAAAAGCACCAGAGACACATGGAAAGAACTCTATGAAGTTGGAAGACTTCCAGCCAACATGGAGGCATAGGTAGATACACTTTGCCTCCTTGTACAACCAAAAGAAGGAAAGAAACAAATTTAAAAGCAAAAAACAACAAGAACTGCCAGAAAATTGAACTATATAGAAGTCTGACAACCAAGGAGTTAAAGAAGAAACATTCATTCGGAATGGTAGGAGGGGTGGAGAAGGGAAGCCAGGGTAGAGAGTACATGGGCAGATTGGCAAGGCAGCAACTGGCAGAGCAGGCAGTCCCACATTTACACACAGATATACCAGGAGGAACAACCTGGGAGTGAGATACCATGCAACCCAGGGTTCCAGCCTGGGGGAATAAAGCCTCAAAACCTCTGACTGAAAAACCTGTGGGAGTTGCAGCAGTGGGAGAAACTCCCAGCCTCACAGGAGAGTTCATTGGAGAGACCCACAGGGTCCGAGAATGTCCACAAAACTACCCACTTGGGAATCAGCACCAAAAGGGCCCAGTTTGCTTGTGGATAGCAGGGGAAGTGACTGAAAGCTTCCCAAGAGCCAAGCAAGTGGCATTGTTCCCTCTTGTACCACTCCCCATCATACAGCAACAAAATGCAGCCCTGTGGGTTGCCCCATCCTGGCAAATACCTAAGGCTCCACTTTTTAGAACATAACAGGTATGCTGAGACAAAAAAAATATATGGCCCAAATAAAAGAACAGATTAAAGCTCCAAAAATAGAACTAAGCAATGAAGATAGTTAATCTATCAGATACAGAGTTCAAAACACTGGTAATCAGGATGCTCACAGAAATGGTTGAATATGGTCACAAAATAGAGGAAGAAATGAAGACTATGGAAAGTGAAATAAAACTAAATATACAGGGAAGTAGTGATGGGAAGGAAACTGGGACTCAAATCAATGATCTGGAAGAGAAGGAAGAAATAAACATTCAACCAGAACAGAATGAAGATACGAGAATTCAGAAAAATGAAGAGAGGCTTAGGACAACTTTAAACATTCCAACATCCAAATCATAGGGGTACCAGAAGGATCAGAATAAGAGCAAGAAATTGAAAACTTATCTGAAAGAATAATGAAGAACTTCCCTAATGTGGCAAAGGAAATAGACTTCTAGGAAGTCCAGGAAGCTGAGAGAGTCCCAAAGAAGTTGGACCCAAGGAAGCACACACAAAGGCACATCATAATTACATCACCCAAAATAAAGGAGAAGGAGAGAATCTTAAATCAGCAAGAGAAAAGGAGAGAGTTACCTACAAAAGAATTCCCGTAAGACTATCAGATGATTTCTCAAAAGAAACCTTGCAGGCAAGAAAGAGTTGGAGAGGAGTATTTGAAGTCATGAAAGGCAAGGACCTACATCCAAGATTACTCTACCCAGCAAAACTATCATTTAGAATGGGAGGGCAGATAAAGTGCTTCTCAGATAAGGTCAAGTTCAAGGAGTTCATCATCACCAAGCCCTTATTATATGAGATGTTAAAGGGACTTATCTAAGAAATAGAAGAAGATTAAAAATATGAACATTAAAATGACAACAAACTCACAACTATCAACAACTGAACCTAAAACTAAAACTAAAATTAAGCAAACAACTAGAACAGTAACAGATTCACAGGAATGGAGACCACATGGAGGATTATGAGTGGGAAGGGAGAGGAGGAAGAATGGGGGGAAAGGTACAAGGAATAAGAAACATAAATGGTAGGTACAGAATAGACAAGCCTTTGCTCACCTGTCTGTATGAATTTAGTTGTTTCCTCCACTGTGTTCTAAAGGGAACCTCATGAGAGTTGCCGTCACACTTTGCGTTGGCATTACTTGTCCATACATCTCTCTCTCTTTTTTTATTGGACTACGAGCAGAGCAGGAGATATGTCTTTTTAATGTTTTCTCTCTTGTGCTTAGAACAGTGGCTGACTCATAATTGCACCCCACAGATGATATTTGAATTAATAAATTCCAATTTAAACTCTTTTTTTAAATAAGAACATTTTTATCTGAATAATTTATATCTGAACTATATGGATAATAGCTAAAGAAATATAAAAACATATACCTTAATCCAATATTAATTTGATTATATACATTTAAATAATAATATTTCAACCAACGTTAATTCATGACTGCACATTTTACATTTCATATTTTTATGTAACAGCATGGAAGACACATTTGTGTAGCACTTTAATTATTATTCATAAAATATACTCAAGTGTGTGTATAGTGTCATATATGTCTTATGAAAATGCCTGAACTATGTTTGGTAATTTTCTAATCTCTCTATGTTACATAATATTAAAAAATACAGTGAATGTTAAATACCTAGTAACATTCAGAGAAGCTATGCTCATAGTTTGAAGAACTATTAAAGAACTACAGAATGACCAATTCACCTATTTGGTTCTGGGCATTAAATTATTTTTCATCTTTTTTTGCTTTATATTACATTATTTGGTAAGAAAACTATTTCCACGTTATTGTTTTGTGTGTGTATGCATGTAGCAATATACATATATTTGATGTGTATTACATTTATAGTGAGTGTGTATGTATATATGTGTATATATATATATGTACATTTATACTCAGTGAAAGAAGAACAAATAAAACCCCAAGAGAAAATTACTTATCCCAACTACTCCCACAGCTTCTTGAAACACGTTGATATTTTGTATTCCTACACCAAAATTGTCAGTATAAAATGAACACTGTGGAATGAAGGGTAATGCGAGAATACTTTCACCAGGCTTTAGGGTATGAGATAATGAAACTAGCTCCTGGGATAAGCATATTTATTGGGTTTGTTATGCATCAAACGTAACAAAAGTAGAGGATCTGAAGAACACCCTGTGTGGTTCTTTCCACAGCCTTTGATCACACAGTTCCTCTTTGATTCAGACGCAGTAGAGCTTAAGTGCTTCATTGATGTGTTAAGTGTGGAATGATTTTTGTATAAAATAAAAAAGGCTCCATTATGTGTGCAGAAAAGCCTGTGTGTGCTTGTTTATTGAGACAGGAAGTCGGTTTCCCACACAGAACAACAGTTCTGTGATGCTGAAGCATTGTGTCCAAAGAAAAGTAAAAGAAACTTCATTTTCTACCTGGCAGAAACCAGCTTCTGGAGGAAGGGGCAGACAATGCGATTGGGCTTCCACTGAATGAGAGGACTTGATTGATTTTCAAAAAACGTGCAGTGCCATGTAGAAGAGGTTGTCTGGAATACTTGTGTTGGGAAACTGTACGTTTTCTGATATGTGTCTTTTTCTCTTTGTACCTTGCTTAAAGTGGTGCAGCCCAGAGCACTCTTGTCACCCTCTCGTGAAGTCTGGTGAGGGAAAAGAGAAATGCTCTTTTGAAATTTCCCTCCTAGATTTACCTACAGGTTAACTCTTCTGTTTGTTTTTTCTTTAGAATTTGTTACCATTCGTTTTTTTGTGTGTGGGGGGTTTTGTTTGTTTAATATTCAGCATGGAGAGTACTTTCTGAGACTGTCCAAGGTAAAGGTTAAACATCCATCCATTGTTTAAATATTTTGGCATGGATGTAGTTCCTACTGCTAGGTATGGATTTTAGTCTTGTTAAAAAACAAAATTCAGCCAAATAAATTTGAAGATCTAATTGATTCTATTCAATGGTTTATAGTTTATGAATCAGGCAGTATCCCATCTAGAGAGAGAAAGGAGCTCCAAGGAGCCATATAAATTGGGAGGCTTTTAAAAGCAGAAAGGGGGCTGGGAAAGGAACATAAAAGAATGGATTCTTTCAAGCAAGGTCACCTTTCTTTAGGCAAAAGCAGGGGTGTCTGTCAGGCAGATTACCTCACTAGTGGTGATCAGGAAATTCCATGTTGAATGGCTAAGTTCATATTCCTGGGAAAGGCTGAATCTGCCATTAGGTTTGATATTAAATCTTAATTTGCTGATATGAGACTTAGCACATATGACTCCATTTGGGATCTGTTGTCTTTTTTTTATTAACATCTAAGTCCATGGAATAAACCCAATGCTGTGGTCACAGGATGAAGAGGAGCATAATGAGAAATCTCAGACTCACTCCAAAGCCCAGTCTTTTTCTCTACTCTATGCTGGTATATCAGGTAGCTATGTTCTAGCTCAGGTCATCCCATCATCTCCCCTCATCCTTATTGTCGCTGTCATCTTCCTGTTCAGGCACATTATGAACAAGTCTAAAGGTTTCTGCTTCTTAGCTGGGAATTGTTCTAAGAGAGTGTATTACATATTTTTTCCACTTGATAGTTTTGTAATCTGAAGCAGACAACAGTGAAATGGATTTAAACAGCGGAGAATGTATAGAGAATAGAATGAGTCCAGGATATTTTTCCATCAGTAATGTTTATCTTATTAGCATTATAGATATTATAGAGACAAGAGAATTTTCAGGGTGAAAGCCAGTAAAGAGTAATTATATCAGTTTCATGTCCACGAAGATGATTATTAGGCTGTGTACACTATGCAAGGGAGACAGGATTGGGAGAGCTATTTGACTGAGGTTTGGTGAAGGGAAGTAAAGGTGTAGTTGTTTCAGGCACAATCACACTTCCTTCCCAGCTGATTATTTATTCTTTTTCCTAACATAGAAGTATCTTTTTCTGCCCATTCTTCTTCATTTTTCCCACACATAGTACTAACATAATTTCTACTTTTTCTTCCTAGCATACATGGGTGAATTTTTTCTTACATTTGATTTTACAATATTATTTTGAACATTATAAAGCTGTTTATAAAAGAATTTCAGAGTCATGAAATTCTGGGGGTTAAGTATTAGCGCAGACCAAGAAATATTCTTTAAGAAGGTCCTAGCCTAATGATAACTGTTAACTTTCTTCCCCTTGGCATTCAGAATAAATTTTCATCCCTGACTCCTTTATTAGCCTATTCTATTTCAATAGCTCTGCCATTGATGTTATCCTAGATACTTAATGCTCCTTCCTCATGCACTTCTCACATTCCTTTCATGCATTTCTTACTGAGATTAATCTCTTGCCCCCTCCATCTATTTGTGCAATGCTTGGTATGTGACTGTTGCTATGAAAAGCAATAGGTCCCCACCAAATTATGTGACTTTAATTTGTCATGTCAGATACCATTTTTTTCCTGGAATGACTTAGTTGTTGCCCTAAAGCTAATTCTCTTATCTCGATATTATATAACTTCTGATAACCAAAGGTAAAAAACATTCATTTAAAAATTGTTCTTCACCCTGTATTTATATCCAAAAACAGATACTGGGACTTTATTACCAAAGTAAATGAAAACATGGGGAAGTATTCATGGGATGAATTCTGATCCCGGTACTACACAACTGACTTCTTACAACTGGAGGCCACTTGTGTTAGCTCTCTAACCTTCAAATTCTTCATCATAAAATCATCTTTTGTCTTTCTTCCCTTCTTCCCTTCCTTCCTTCTTTCCTCCATGTCTTCCTTCCTCCCTTCTTTTTTTCCTTTTAAGTCATGTTTACTGAGTATCTCCATTCTCAAGGAGAAAAAAATCAAATGAAATATTAAAATAACAATACAAGGTGGTTGCAATGAAATAATCAAATGTAAAGAAATAAGCACCATGTGCATTTGTAAAGCACTACATAAAACTACGATCTCATTGTTATAGGGAATGACGCTCCTGGAAAGACTGGATGATGTAGAGGTCAAGAACTTGGGCTTTGGAATTAGGAAACTATGAGTTTTAATCATACTAGCAGTATGACCATGGGCACATTGAAGTTTTCAAGTCAAATTATCCTCATCTGTCATATACATGTTAATAAAACATAGAACTCAAAGAGCTGTTGTGAGCTCTTTGATTCAGTGAGTGAGATTATATATGTAAAAGGGTAAGCATAAATGCCTAGTATATAATAAATGCTAAACAAAGTTAGCTGTTAATATTATTGGTACGGAGGCAGAGTAACTCACAATCTTATCATTTTGTTGTCTAAAATAGCAGTAATAATTCCAAAGGAAGCAAAGGTCATTGGGGGCTCCAGGAGTCAGGACCTCTCCTGGGGGGTGCCCAGGAGAAGTCCATTACAGAAAGGAATTCATGAAGGAAGGGGCATGGCCATTCCCAGTAGCTTAAGAGTTAAGAGTTATGTTTGGAAAGCCTTCTCACTTGTTGATTGCCTGCTTCTACTAATTTTGAGCAACCTTTTATTAGCTCTTCACTGAGCTTGTTGGGCAGTTCTCTCTTAGTGTCTGGCCCCTAGGTCCCTTTCTTTGGGGAAAATCAACTTGTGGCTTCAAAGTGTCACCTTTCTTCCTATATCTGTCAAAACCCTGTTCATTCTTCAAGGCCTTGTTCAAATGTTATCCCTTTCATGAAGCTGGGCTTCCCTAAAGTTTTATTCCAGATGCCTGCTCTGTATTCTCGTTGTACTCTTAGCAGCCAATATAGCATGATTGTGTTTGACATACTGGTTGAACATCTTTCCATGCAACTATCTGTTATATTAGACTGTAAGCTCTTTGAAAGCAGGAATTATATTGTACTCATCTTTGTAGCTGATATCTTAATCTCTTGTGCCTAGTACAGTGCAGAACTAGACAAATGTAATTGAATTGTTTATGTTAAATTGAATGCAGTCTTCCAAAGGAAGATGCACTGGGACAGCTTTTCCAAGAGTTTTTCACAGTTGTGCTGGAGTTCAGTTGGGAGCACACAAGCACAAAAGACCCCAGGGGTCCCAAATTCCAGGCCAAATATCCATCTCCACCCACACTGCCTCTGGATTTCAGAAGCACTAACTAGGTGGCCCTAGTTCCTTTGATGCTGGAATTCAATATAACCCACGTGTAACATTGGGATTGGTGTCTTGATGACACAGAATGTGGAGATCATGAGGCAATTGTGATGTTTCGTTCAGCTTATTTTTGCTGTGTGCTTATCAGAGCACAGCGCACATGTCCAGGACATCCAGATCGCTAGGGATAGAAGATTAAGGGTCGTAGAAATTACGTTTGGCTAAATGCTAAGCAATTCCTTGGCTAAAAATAAATAAAACATAATCCTGTTTTCTTTCTTCATTTGTTTTAAATTTGTATAAATTGATCTTAGGGGGGAAATACTTTCCATTTCAAGATGGAGTTTTGTTGTTGTTTTGTCCCCCTATGTGATTTTAATCAGAACTGGCCAGATATGATTTGAAACAGCTGAGGCTGAAATGCCTCTAAAAACAAGAGAAAGGTTAAGTTGAAACTACTGAAATCACCAACATACTGTCCTCCACTTGCTAAGTCAGGGTGTGCCATCAAGTGCAGATATTGGGATTATGAATCTACCCTTAAAACATGCTGCAGTTTTCTCAGCAATTTTAAAGTCCGGGTAATTACTCTACAGTCAGCTCTTGATTATCCACAAATAAAGGAAATGAATAATGGCACAAATAATCCAAAACAGAAAAACAGTCAAAATGTTTTCTATATTTTCCTTTGGAATGCTTTATATGGCTTTTGAGGATTCATATTCTCCTTCCCAGTATGTTCTGCTCAGGAAAATGTTAAAATGCATTTGCATTCCCTAAGCCCACACTAAATAGCTGAAGAGGATGTGGCCCAGCCACATGCTGGGTGGCAGGGGAAGGCAGCCTGAAATCTAAGGGAAGAAAAGTCCGTGATGATCTAGAAGTGGAAAATGCCCATATGAATAAGTAAGTGCTGACTGGAATATAATTCAGTCCTGTTAATTAGTGTGGACAATTTTCCAACCCACATTTTTTTTTAAAAATCAGGCTATCCTCTTCAGAGAGGTTACACTGGTATTAAAAACAAATGACTTCAGCATCCTTTACTGCTTGCAGTCTGCTGGGCACCGGCCCTGTGTAAAGGACTTGGGACTCATTGCTAAAGGCCATGGGGAGTCAGTCTTCAACTAATACACTGCAGCCCCACCTTCTTCATACACCTTACAACCTTCTTCAACTGCACATATGTGGTTTATAAAATGCCAGACTATGTACTAAGTAGTTATCATGTGGGTCATGTCTTAAAGATGAGAAAACTAAGACACAGACAAGTTCATTACTAATTTAAGGTCATAAAGCTTGTCACATGGCAGAGGCCAAATTTGAGCCCTCCTAGTTTAGAATTAGGATGGACAAAAAACAGAAAGAATTTTAAAAAGGAAATTTAGTAAATGAACAAATGCAAGTCAGTTGGTAATAATGATGCCATGTGTGTAATGCTACTGCAGACCTAAGTGTGCAGTGCCATTGAGATGTGTCACTAGGATCCGAGTGCATTCTACTAAGAGCCCGGAAATGGGCAAAATGCCATTCACAGGGAGGAATGCCTTTGGCAAGTACACGCAGGTTAGGAAACTTCAGGTATGTCCAGAGAACCATGAGTTGATCTGAAAAATAATCTGCTCAAGGTGAAGAAATATAAACAAAAATGAAAATAACAACAAAAAGAAGTGTCTCAATGGCATAATAGTTTTACCATAAAAAAAAAAACAATGTGGAGAACAGAAACAAGAGAGAGAAGAGAGACAAGGGGAGGGCTGTTTACTCATGTTTTAGAAAATGTAAGTGCTCATTTTGTAATCTAGTGAAGAACAATATATACATCTTTAAATGGCATCAGTGCTCAGAGGAAATGAGGAAAATAAGCAAAGATTTCAAAAAATTGCTTATGTCAAGGCCACCCAACTGGCTAAGGAAGCAAATCCCCAAACTTGGATGTCCTGACTCCTGCCCTAATAATGTCCCACTAGCCAAGCTGGCTATGGGGAACCATAGTAGCATGTTAACCTCAGAGTTAGCTTTTGGAAAGAAACTGGGGACTCTACAGTGTTTACAAAATGTCACTCAAGGCTTATAGACTTTCAGTTAGTTATGGAAATTTCCACAACTGTCTTAGCTAAATCATGTTGTCTGGATTTGATCCCTCCTTTGACATCTCTCCATGATCACCAATTTTTTAAAACCTGATTTTACCCCCTCTCTAAGAATGCAGAAGCTGTTCTGTGCTTTATCTCACACAGCCATTGCCATGTCCTGGTTCTCTGTCTCTTTTGTCTCTGGGGCTTAGGTGTCTTTGGGCCCCATTCCTTGGTTTATAAACAATTCCACATCACTATGGGCATGACCTCTACAAAAATGACTCCAGAGCTCTAGGTTCTTGACAAAGAGCTCTGGTATCTTTCTGTAGTGGATGCTTTGGAGCATCACTTGTTTCGGGACCAAGGCAGTCCTGCTGAGCCTTCCCTGGAAATAGCTCTCTGTCAGTGGAAACATCCTTGCCCAAGGTCATACCCCTCCCCAGAGGTAGCTCGTATCTAATAATTGTCCAGACCCCCTCACACAATTCCAGACAACTGTTTGGACTATCTGAGCTTCAGACCTCCCCACAATATCAGCTATGCCCTCTCTTGTGATTGCACCATCATTCAGCTTCTCCCTTAGCCCAGTATTGCTTCCCTCATTCTCTCAAGTGTGTCATTCCAGAGAGCACTCCTAAAGAACTCCTTGCATGCAGATCTCCACTTGAGAGTGAATGTCCCAAAGAACTGGTTGTATGACATATCCATTGCCCATATTTTTTATGACTTCTATGTTGTTGCTGTAGTCAACTGTCCTCTAGTGAAAGAAAAATTTGTGAACTTCAAAGAGGTGAGAGGTCAAGTTTGGGTAGAGTTCATATAACAAAATCCATTGAGTCCAGGCTCCTAGCCCAGTCCAGCCTTTTTTTTATTCCTTAATCTCAAGTGAAAATGTATCATTTCTAGGTGTTGACTTCCTGTGGTTCAAAATGGATAATAACCTATATGATGGGGAAAGGCGAAAGAAAAATGAACAGATCAGTAAGCAATCCCGAGAAGACCATTAAGTACTTAGGAACACTTAAACTCTACAATGAAAGCTCCGAAATCTATAGCCACATAAAAATAAGATTCCACAGAGCTTACTTCTTTGGAAGTAGTTCTGAAAATACTCTTTGCTTCACTTCCTGTGGATTTTGCAACCCCCAGATTTGTTCTGCAGACTCAGCCACACCCCAAATTGTAGCCTAAATCACTGAGTTTGACGTGGATTCACAATTTGTCAGGGAGCTCACCCAGTTTTTCTATCAAATTGTACTCAAATGTCACTTAGGTTGGCTGAGATTTCAGTTGGAAAAGAAGGAGGCTCAGGCTAATTGTGCTAAATTGTGATATTTCAAACTGAAATGAGTTTGGCTTAGCTCTAAGGCTGGAAAGAAAGTTTTAAGTCATAGCACATTATATAAGCCCTGGTCCAACCCACAACAGTTTTCACTTTTTTTGGTTCTCGTTTCAATGTGCATCTGACCCTGCTAATATACACAGATCATTATGCTCATTCCAAATGCCAAGGGCAGTTTCAGGGAACTTCAGCCTCCTATAGAGTCAGAGTATAGTGGGGAAGTAGGTTCTTTAATTTTCTCTGATACAGAGCAAGCCTTGACAAAGGATGGACAGGATATGTTTGGTAAGGACAAGGGGTATCCTTGGTTCAGCTACTTTGAAGAGTTTAACAAGCTGTTGGTAGCTTTGTGTATCACTACACTGATTGAACTTGCTCTTTTTTCTCTGGGCATTTAGAAAGTCCGGGCCTCCTGCTTTGTTAGAATAGTGCTGACACCTAGTACATGCAACACTAGTTTGAATAAAATTGTGCATTAGAGATATTTAGGTTTTCCTACTCACATTAAATTTTCTATCCCAACTTCTTCCTAAATATCTTATCTTTTTTTTTTATTTTTCCCCAAAGAACCTCCACCACAATCTCTACTATTTTCAGGCCTAATCTACAACTTTCCAGAATCTCCCACTACCCTAGCACAGAGTCGCTGGGCTAAGCTGGCCTTTCTCAAGCAGTGTCACATGTTCTGGGCCTGTCTCCCTAACCCAACCCCACACGCTTGTTTTCACCCGACCCCTATCTGTAACTCTCCACCTCCTATCGTTATTAAGATGCAGCTTTCATAGATTCTGTCTCCTAAAGCCTTACCTGCTTAGACAAAACAATATATTAGAAAATGTATATTTATGGGAAAACCAATTAAAATTGTTGTCAAAATATGTTTGAGTCTTGACTGTCAATAACAAGCTTGATAGCATCAAGTAAGGCATTTAGATTACTCAAGCCTTAGTTTTCTCATTTTTAAAATTGAGATAAGAAATACTTAACACATAGAGTTGCAGATTAAAGTTAATTTCCATTAAAAAAATCTCCTGATCTGCCAAAATAAGATTAAGGGTCCTTCCCCTATGCTACTCTGTCATCTTATAATTTATTATCATGAAGCATATAACTTATTTTTAGATTGCATTCTACTTGGGAGATCCAAGATAACAGTGGGATAGGTGGATGCTACACTCACCATCCTCCAGAACAAAACTGGAATTATAACAAAAATATAGAGCAATCAATCTGAATAATCAACTGAAGGCTAGCTGAACAGGAATCTTATTACCAAGGATTTACAGAAGAAGCCACATCAGGACTAACTGAGAGGACAGAAATGTGAAAAAGGCCGAGTCCACTCCCACAGGCTGAGGCTGAGGTTCCAGAGGGATACCTCAGCTGTAAGTGTTCCCCCGGAGATACATGAGATCTCAAACCCATGGCAGACTCCCCAGCTAGAGCACCAGAGCCAAAAAGTGACACACATATAATACCTGGCTGTGAAAATCAGTGGGGATTCTGTCTTCTAGGGAGAAACAAGAGTCTTCTAGAAACAGGCACTCTCTTAATGGGCAAACACACAACATTTCATTCTCAGCCACTCACCCTGGGCTCTGGCAGAGAGAAGGCAGAATGGATTACAGTCACATGAGGTGTAACTAAAATTTGTGGCTCTGGGAAGAGAGCTACATGGACAGCTGCTACAATACCTGTGCAGAGCCCTCTCCAACTCCACAGACACCATCTTTCCAGGGTTGAGCACTCTCCTCATTATGGCTTCTACCACAGGAAATGCAGTAACCCCACACTCTAGACTCCACATAGACCCATCCTGCAGACCATTTTCTCTGCTGAGGAGTCAGCTGCCTGAGTAGTGGCCTAGAAGTCTGAGCAGACTCAGGGGTTGTCAGTGACTGAGTAGCATGGCTTTGGGGTGGGAGCCATTCTTCTACCTTCCCATGAACCTGACTGGTGCCTCTCTATCCAAGAAATGTGCTGGGCCCACACGCTGGGCTCCCAGAGGCCTCAGACTCCTGACTCCCGTTGTCTCTGCCCTGATGAGTTGTGTGGCTCTGTGACAGGGGCCACTCTCCCCACTTCCTCCTAGTTTGGTCTGTACCTCCTCCTCACAGGAGATCCACTAGCCCAGTCATCAGCACCAGCAGCCCCGCCCTGCTCATATTGAGCTCCTGGCAGAATCTGGAACAGACTGAGTAGTTTGGCTCCAGGACAAAGGCCATTTTTCCCTCACCTGCTCACACGATGCAGAGGCCCCCCTTCACACAGCCAAATCTTAGTCTGTTTGAGTCTTATAAACTCTGCTGGCCTCACCCTGACACAAAGGTGTGTGAGCACCCAGCAGGTGGCAGCTAGTCTTGACATACCCTGGAACATTTGTTGACTGGCCTCAGATAAAGCACTATAACTAAGATTGAACCTGTATCAAGCCAGTGAACACCTCTTGCCCCTATCTGGTAACTCACTGAGAACCTAAACCTAATGCAACCTGAGCACCACCAGAAGCTCTTTCAGTGATTGAGCCTAACAGGCATCTGGCAGAGGTAGGTGGAGATAGATCTCAGTTAGCCTTGGGTCTTTTCATGACCAGTCCGTGGGCTCAGTGTTGGTAAAAGCTGGCCTCGGTGTGCAGCTTGGTCCTTCCCCTGCACACTCAGGCCCAGCAGAGACAGCCACAAGCTGTGGATGCTTTGTAGCTTCAAACAGGTTGCTAAGGGCCACAGACTAGGTGTGATATTGGCTGGCATCAGAGTTCTTCCCTAGAGGCCCCAGAACTGACAAGCTCAATGGCCAGCTTCAGACAACAGCAGAGTAGGATCCAATTAGCTCACAAGAAGGGTCTTAAAAGGGAGTTTTTAGCGGGCAACAGAAACTGCTGAGGCAAATTCCATTTCATGTGGTCAGCACCTGCACAGCAGCTGGTACACTGTGGTCAGGGTTGATCCTTACCATCAGGCAGCTTGAGGATAGGTTCCACACATGAATGGGCAAATAGGAATCAAGACTCTGTTACAACAGATGGGCCTGAGTAAATCACACAAGAGATATTCCTGGAGCACCTAGTTCAGGTGCTCCACCTAGTAAACAAGAAGACTACATCACTTGTTCCCCCAGTTCACCTACTACATTAGGTCACCATACCATGACTGGGAGTCATAGCAGATATACATAATACATAATAAAACAGACACAAAGAGGCAGCCAAATGAGGAAGGGAACATGCCTCAAGTTAAAAAACAGGAGAAATTCCAGAAAAAGAGCTAAATGAAATGGAGGCAAATAATTGATCAGATATAGAGTTCAAAAAAGTGGTTATAAGGATACTCAAGGAACTCAGAGGGAACTGAAGTAGAATTTAAAAAACAAACCATAAAAACAATTGGTCAAAAATAAAGAATACAATATCTGAAATGAAGAATACACTAGAAGGAATAAACAGTAGGTTGGACAGAGCAGAGAATGAAATCAATGATTTGGGAGACAAGACAGCAGAAAACACCCAATCAGAGTAGCAAAACAAAAGGGAAAGATTTAAAAACATGTTGGATAGTTTAAGGGGCCTCTGAGATGACATGAAGCATATCAACATCAACAACACAGGGTACCAGAAAGAGAACAGAGAGAGCAAGGGATTGAAAACCTATTTGAAGAAATAAAGACTGAAAACTTTTCCAACCTGGTGAAGAAAAAGACACAAAGGTCCAGAAAGTACAGCCATCCCAAACAAGATTAACCCAAAGAGACCCACACTAGGCCACATGATAATTAAAATGGCAAAAGTAAAAGAAAAAGAGAGAATCTTATAAGTAGCATGAAAAAGACAGTAGATACCTACAAGAGAACTTCCACAAGGCTATTGGCTAATTTCTCAACAGAAACATTTCAGGCCAGTAGGGTTTGGCATGAAATATTCAAAGTGCTGAAAAGCAAGGACCTATAATCAAGGCTACTTTACACAGCAAAGCTATCATTTAAAATTGAAGGAGAAATAAAGAATCTCTCAGAAAAGAAAAAGGTATTTTTTTTATACCAAGCCAGTAATTCAAGTACTAATGTTAAAGGGTATTTTTTAAAGAGAAAGAAAATAAAAAAAGGAACACAGAATAAAGAATAAAATGGCAATAGATATGTACTTATCAACAATCACTTTAAATGTAAATGGCTTAACTGTTTCCATCAAAAGATACCAGGCAGCAGAATAGATAAGCAAACAAGACCAATATATTGAGCTGGCAAAAAGTCCATTCAGTGTTTTCTGTGAAATAAGACACATTTTTCATTTTCACTAATAACTTTATTGATTTGGATATTTTGGGTATGTTTGCTTTTTCCCATGTGGTATAACATTGATTATTCTCTATTACTGTCTTGATTTTATCACTATTACCTTCAACTGGTCGAGAAATCTCCAGCATGAAACTTTGCAAACCACTTTTGACATGTTCAATCAGTCATAGCCCCTTCTCCATATACTGTATATATTTTTTTGCCTTTCAGATGCATTTTTACCTTTCTTGAAATAATAAAACATAATGTGCCAAAAATGTTCTCTATTTCCTTCCATCTTTGATATTAAAGTGGCTATACAAAAATTCACCAATTTTGATTTTTTTTCAATGCACACTGGTATGACAGCTGTCATAACACAATCTAGTAAGACTACTTCAAATGAAGTTAAAGACAACTAAGCACTACTAGAGCAATTGTATGGAAAAAAAACAAACAAATTTTTGGCCAACCCAATGTATATTATCTACAAAAGATCCACCTTAGAACAAAGACACACACAGACTAAAAATTTTTTAAAAAGATATTTTATACAAATGGAAATAAAAAGATGGCATGGATAAATGTATCAGACAAAATAAACTTTAAAAGAAAAGCTATAAGAAGCAAAAGAGGACACTGTATACTGATAAAGGGATTAGTCACTAAGAAGGTATAACCCTTGTAAATGTTAATGCACCCAAAGTAAGAGCACATAAATATATAAAGCAAATATTGATGGACATAAGGGAGATATCAACAGTAACACAGTTAGAATAAGGGATTTCACACCCAGTTGACATCAATAAATATATCTTCCAGACTGAAAATCAAGATCTTTAAATGACACACTAGACCAGATTGATTTAATTAGTTTATTCAGAGTATTTCATCTCAAAGCAGAAGAATATGCACTTTATTCAAGTGCACCTGAAACATTTTTTAGATTAGATCACATGTTAGGATACAAAACCAGGTTCATAATTTAAAATATTGAAACTATATCAAGCATCACCTCTGACAATAATAGTATGTAACTAGAAATCACTTCCAGGAACAAAACTGAAAATCACAAAAAACATGGGGGCTAAACACCATTTTCCTAAACAATGAATGGGTTAACGATGACATCAAGGAGAAAATCTAAAGATACCTAGAAACAAATGAGAATGCAAGCACAACAACTAAAATCTAAAGACACAGTGAAAGCAATCTTAAGAGGGAAGTTCATAACCTTACAGCCTACCTGAAGAACAAAAAATAATCAAATAAACAATATGACTTTATACTTAAATAAACTAGAAAAAGAAAACAAACATAGCCCAAAGTGAATAGAAGAAAAGAAATAATACATATCAGAGCAGAAATAAACAAAATAGGGTCTTAAAAAAGCATTCAGAAACTCAATAGAACTGAAAGTTGATTCTTTGAAAAAGATAAACAAGATTGATAAACTTTAATCAGAATCAACAACAAAAAAAGAAAGAGGACTCTAGTAAATAAAATCAAGAATGAAGAGGAGAAGTGAAAACTGACACCAAGAAATACAAAGAATTATAAAAAATCATTACAAACAATTATATGTCCAAAAATTGGACAATATGAACAAAATGGATAAACTCCCAGAAATCCAAAATCTTCCAAAACTGAATCAGGAAGAATAAAAAATTTGAATAGATAGATTACAACTAATGAAATTGAAGCAATATTCCCAAAAAACTCCCAACAAACCTAAGTCCTGGACCTGATAGCTTCACTGGTGAATTTTACAGAACATTCACAGAAGAACCAACATTTACACTTCTCAAACTATTCCAAATAACTCAAGAGGAGGGAAGACACTCAAGCTCATTTTACAAGGCCCGCATTATCCTAATCCCAAAATCAGATAAAGACACCATGAAGAAACAAAATTATAGGTCAATATCCCTGGTGAATATAGATGCTAAATTGGAAACTGAATCCAACAATACATTAAAAAGATTATATACATGATCAAGTGGAATTTGTTTGGGAGGTGCAAGGTTAGCATAACATTTGCAAATCAATAAATGTAATAGCCACATAAATGAAATAAAGAACAAAAAACACATGATCATATCAATAACTGCAGAAAAAGCACTTCATAAAATCTAGCACCCATTTATGATAACATCTTTCAGCAAAGTGGTAATAGAGGAACCATATTTTCATATTATAAAGACCTTATATGACAAATCCACAGCCAACATCATTCCTTATTAGATAAACTAAAATTATTTTTCTTAAGTTTGGGAATAAGACAGGGAAGTCTGCTCTCACCACTCATTGAAGTCCTAGTCACAGCATTCAGACAGCAAGGAAATAAAAGGAATCCAAACCGGAAAGAAAGAAATAATACTCTCATTATTTTCAGATGCCATGATACTGTATATAGAGAACCTTAAATATTCCACCAAGGAAATACTAGAACTGAAAAAATGAATGCAGTTGAGTAGCAATATACAAAATAAATATCAAGAAATCAATTGTATTTTATACACCAAATGAACTATCAGAAAGTGAAAGTAAGAAGACAATCTCATTTACAATTGCATCATAAAAACAAAATACCACCCTGGTGTGGTTCAGGGTTTGAGTGCCAGCCTATGAATCAAACGGTTGCTGGTTCGATTCCTAGTCAGAGCACATGCCTGGCTTGTGGGCCAGGTCCCTAGTAGGGGTGAATGGGAGACCACCACACATTAATGTTTCTCTCCCTCTCTTCTCTCCCATTCCCTCTCTAAAAAAATAAATAAATAAAATCTTTAAAATAAAATAAAATACCTAAGAATAAATATAACCAAGGATGCAAAAGACCTGTATTTGGAAAATTAGAGATACTGTAGAAAGATATGGAAAAAAAATACAAATAAGTTGAAGTGTATACAGTGATCATAAATAGGAAGAATTAACATCATTAAAATGTCACTACTATCCAAAGCAATCTATATATTCACTTCAATTTCTATCACATACCAAATAGCATATTACAAAGAACTAGAACAAACACTCCAAAAATTTGTATGGAACCAAAAAGACCTCAAATAGCCACAGCAATCTTGAGAAAGAATAAGGTTTGAAGAATTGCACAACATGATATCAAACTTTACTACAACGCCATAAAAATGAAAAGACCACAATACTGACATAAAAACATATTAAAGATCAATGGAACAGAATAGAGACCCCAGAAATAAATCCGCGTCTTAATGGTCAATTAACCTTTGACAAATGAGGCAAGAATATAACATGAGGTAAGGAGAGTCTATTCAATAAATGGTATTATAAAATTGGACATATACATGAAATAAAAATGAAACTATACCACCTTTTTACACTATAAACAAGAATCAACTCATAATATAATACAGACTTAAATGCTAGACTTGAAACTATAAAAATATAAAAACAGGAAGTTGAATCTCAGATGTTTCTCATAGAAACATTTTTTTTTATATAACTCTTCAGGCAAGGGGAAAAAAGGGGGGGAAATGGGATGACTATGTCAAACTAACAAGATTTTTCCTAGCAAAAAAAACCATCAACCAAATGAAAAGGCAACCCACTGCATGCAAGAATGTATTTGCCAAGAATACATCTCTTCAGGGGTGAATTCCTGAAATCAACACCAGAAAGATGAACAATCCAATTTAAAAATGGGAAAAGGATCTGAATAGACACTTCTCCAAACAGGATATACAGATGGCCAATAGACATAAACAAAATGCTCAATGTGACCAATCATCAGATAAATCCAAATTAAAACCACAATGAGATATCAACTCACACCTGCTAGAATGGCTATCATCAATAAAACAACAAGGAAAAAGTGCTGGCAAGCATGTGGAGAAAGGGAACCCTCCTGCACTGTTGGTGGCAATGCAGACTGGTGCAACCACTCTGGTAAACAGTATGGAGTTTCCTCAGAAACCTACAAATGAAACTGCCTTTTGACCCAGTGATCCCACTTCTGGGTATGTGTGTGAGAATCCTACAATACCAAAGAATATATGTGCCCCTATGTTCACAGTAGTTTTATTTACAATGGCCAAGATCCAGAAACAGCCCAAGTGTCCATTGGTTGATGAGTGGATAAAAAAGCTGTGGTACAGTTACACAATGAAATACTACTGAGCTGTAAAAAGGAAGAAAAATCTTGCCTTGTGACAGCATGGATAAACCTGGAGAGTATTATGCTAAGTGAAATAAGGCAGTCAGGGAAAGACAAATACCACTTATGATCTCACTTATATGTGAAATGTAATGAACAAAATAAGCTGACAAACAATAGAAACAAAGGCATGGATACATGGAATGGACAGGCAGCTGTCAGAGGGCAGATGGGAGGTAGGGACTGGACAAAAGACAATAAAGGAATTAGCCGAAGAACTTCTATGTATAATCCATGGGCACTGACAACAGTGTGATGATGGTGGAGGTAAGGAGTTGTTGGGGGCTGGAAGGAGGTAGGCAAAAGGAAAGGATGGAGACACCTATAATACTGACAATAATAAAAATAAAGTTAGCTTGGGCTGGTGTGGCTCAGTGGATTGAGTGCCAGCCTGTGAACCAAAAGGCTGCTGGTTTGATTCCCAGTCAGGTAACATGCCTGGGTTATGGGAAAGGTTCCCCAGGTGGAGGTATGCAAGAGGCAACCAATCAATGTTTCTCTCCCTTTCCTTCTCACTTCCTTCTCCTCTCTCTAAAAACGAATAAATAAAAATCATTAAAAAAGGTAAAGTTAAAGAAAAAAGTGTTTGCACAGCAAAGAAAACCATCAAGGAAACCAAAAGATAGCACACTGCATGAGAGAACATATTTGCTAATGATACATCTGATAAGGGGTTAATATCCACAATTTATAAAGAATTTGTACAACTCACCACGCCAAAAACAAACAAACAATCCAGTTAAAAAATGGGCAAAGGATCTGAATAGACACTTCTCCAAAGAGGACATACATATGTCCAATAGACATATGAAAAGATGCTCTGTGTCACAAATCTTCAGTGAGAAGCAAATTAAAACCACAATGAGATATCACCTCACATCTGTCAATACATCTACAAACAGCAAGTTCTGGCAAGAATATTCATGAAAGGGAACCTTAGTGCCCTGTTGGTGCGAATGCAGACTGGTACAGGTACTGTGGAAAACAGTATGGAGTTTTCTTAAAAATTCAAAATGGAACTGCCTTATGACTCAGTGATTCCACTTCTGTGAACCTATCCAAAGAAAACCGAAACACTAATTCAAAAGTATATATGCACCCTTATGTTCTTTGTGGAATTATTTACAATAGCCAATATTTGGGAGCAGCCCAAGTGTCTTCAGTAGATGAGTAGATAAAAGTGCTGTGGTCCATCTACACAGTGGAATGCTACTTGGCCGTAAAAAAGAAAAAAGCCTTACCTTTGGCAGCAGCATGGATGGACCTGGAGAATATTAAGCTAAGTGAAATAAGCCAGTCAGAGAAAAACATGTGTCATATGATCTCACTCATATGTGGAATCTAATGAATAAAATAAATAACAAAGTAGGAACAGACTCATAGATACAGAGAACAGACTGACAGCTGTCAGAATGGAGGAATTTTGGGGACTGAGTGAAAAGGAATGGCATTAAGCAAAAAAAAAAAACAAAAAATCCCATAGACACTGACAACAGTACAGTGATTAACAGAGCAAAGGGAGGGTGTGAGGAGCTAGAAGAGGGAGGGTAAAGGGGGGATAAATGTTAATGGAAGGAGACAAAGTATAAGATACGGATGATGCATTATAAAATTGTACACCTGAAACTTATATAATTTTATTAACCAATGTCACCCCAATACATTAAAAAAATAAAGACAAAGATAAATTACATCTTAGCCTTCTGATTCTCACTAGTGTGAGGCTCCTCCAGGCAAGGAGTATAGCTTATTATGCTTGAAGCCCAGTGGCTAACAAGGTTTATAGCATGTAGTTCATACCCAGAATAGGTGTTGAATGAATGGGCCTCCTCTGAGATTGCTCCTCTCCATGGGCACATTTATTATATTGGAACAATGTCCTTTTCAGACCATGTCTTTCCTGGAAAAGAGTCATTAATGGAAATGTCAGGTGCAGGAAGATATCTTGAAAAAGGTGGAGTTCAAGGTGTGACTCAAATAACTCCACGTAGTTGGCTACTGCATCTCCCCAGACATCCAGCTGGCCCTGGAACCATGCACCTAAAAAGGTGTGTCTGAGTCTCAACATTCCCTGCTTCATTTCAAATGGCACCACTGTGACTCAATTTTACTTTGGAGCTGAAATCAAATGTGTCTCAAGTATCAAGAGAAGAGGAGAGGTGTCTCATTCTCTCACATCACTTAACCCTCTCCCCTCATTGCCTCTACTCTGACATTTTTGGTTAATGAAAGCTTAATCTAGATTCCCAGAGAAAAGTCCTGTCCTGGTTACACCAGTATTGTACACAGCTCTGGGCTCTGACACTGCTCTAAGCAACTGAAAATGAGGACAAGGCATTTCTTATAGGGTGTCCAAAGTCTGGCATAATAGGGAGAGAAAGCAAGGAGTGTGATACAGGGCATATATGATGCTCCGTGTTGACAGAGCAAAGTGATGTTGTACAGAAAGCCTACCATTGCAGAAGGAGCCAGGTGAGAGGACAGGGAGGAAATGGATTATTGCTGTCATGCCTTTTGGGAGACAATTTTCCATGTGTCTTACAACGTGTATCACATTTTTACATCTGGCAACCAAAGCATAGACTGCCTTTGTTCTGGAATATCTTTTCAAGGATGTTTCTACAGCAAATAACCTTGAAAGAAAGAGATAGTCTGGAGAACAGGGATGGTATTTTACAAAATTTGGGTCCTTACAAAATAAGCTCAGAGCTCCTCTCTTATAATGCACCACGAGTGTGAGCAACTTTTACCTGACTCTCTTCCCATTGTGCTGTGGAATTAGGGACCAGGGGAACAATGTAAATAGACTAATAATAACCATGTTGCTTATTGTGCTATAAGCAAAAAAGTTCTCTGTTTCCGATCCAGGAGTCTCGTGTGTTCTGCCAGCATCCATGAAACTCAGGTTTACTTGTGAGATTACCAGGATCATAAAGTTTCAGACCCCTCACAGTTCTTGACAGTCCTTTGTCCTTTGCCTAAAGGCAGCCAATGAAAGAATGCCACCCTATATGGAGATATGTCAGCCCCATCTCACGTGGTAAAGAGGAGAGAGATAAAAAGCCACTATTTATTGAACATCTTCTGTTTACCAAGCTGGACTGGGCTGAGCTGAGCCTTTCATACACTAATTCAGTTAATCTGCACAGTAACCATAGAAATAGACATTATGCTATCCATTCTGCAGATGAGGAAACCTAGGTTCAGTGAGCTGATGTGCCTCTCCCAGGTCACATTCAGGTAAAGTGTAGATGTGCAATGAAAACCAGGCCTGTCTTCTGACAGCACCTCTGACTTTTCGTTACATCATTCTGGATGGTCGGTCTTCTCCATGTATTGAGAGGTGCCAGCAAGTCTAAACTAACTGCTCTTACAATCTATTATCTGCCTCACAATGTTGCCTAAATCTAACCCTGGATGCGGTCCCATATTCTTAGCTGAATGGAACACTTTTTATTGTTTTTAATCTAATTCAGACTTATGGCTTCTCTTTTTGAGGACCCCAACCTCCAGTCAATGGCACATGTTGTGCTTATACTTGATCTTCTTGACTGTCTTTTACCTGGGTTTTTCCCTACTTAGAAGAAAGGATGTGATGCAATTTCTGTGATATTATTTCAGAACCAGTAACACTCTCCTGAGTTCACAGTTCTAAAGACTCTTGTTGGGTTTTTACACGTGACTGGAGTGCCCTGCCCCCAGGTACTTAGACTCATCATCTCAGAGGCTGCTCAGAAAGGCCTCACGCTCATTCTCCCACTGTACCCAGTCTGCTCTGCTCACGGCTGTTACAGTCCAGGGCTCAGTACTATGCTACATTTTTGGAAACTTGCCACAAGAAATTATAAAAGCATTTGTCTGAACCTACTACAAAGCCTAAATGCAGAATAAGTTGACTGGCCTCATTTTTTGTGTCATGCCTGTTTTTGTTTTTGTTTTGCTTTGTTTTAGCTTGTGAGGAGAAAGTATCAGGCGGATGTAGTATATGTATGAGGACAGGGAGAGACTGTCCTTTCTATTGAGAATTTTACAAGGGTTTGCTGGAATCTCAGGCTCTGGAATATCACTACCAATTGCTCTCTGTGAGGCACTGTCCTTGTAGATTAGAAGGATTCTTGAGACTTGTCATGAGGGTTATATTTCACTAATAAAAATAAATTTTATAACCAATCTTTATGTCTGACCAATAATATATATGTTCTTTAATGGGACGGATTTAGTTTAGCAATAAACTAATAGAACTAATATATTTATCCAGGGAGGACAACTGTAACCCACCCCCGCCCCCCAGTTCTGCAGCACTATCCAAATACAATAGCGATGGGCCAATCAGCAAGTAATGTTTTATGACACTTACTAACACTGGCTAGACTTAGAGTAAACACCTTTTGAATTTAAAAAAGGATGATTGAGGAGTGACCATGCTTTATGGAGCTCATACCCAAGGTGAGGACAAAGACTATATGTGGCAAAGAAATAATCTAGACCAGACAGTAGGTGAAAAGACACCTATGAACAGTATGGACAATAAATGCTGCATAAGTTGTAAACAGGTATTATTGATCTCCCAGTTACCGAAATTCTAAATTGTGGAAGCATCTTTAAATCTCACACCCCCATACAGATTCTTTCAAAATCTCTCTTACAGATTCCACTCTCTATACCTAGAAAGCATCTTACAAATGAATTAAATGAATGAATAGATAGGCCTCTTAATTTCATTATGTACATCATTTTATTTTGTTTTTACAACTCTTTTTGGTGGTCTTATCGTTATCTCCATGCCATTGATGTCTAAATTGAGGCTCAGAGAGACCGTATAATTCTCCCAAAATCCCATGGTGAGTTGTTGGCAGTGCTAGAATGTGAAGCCAGCTAAGTTGAATGCTGTAGTCCATCTGTCATGTTGGCCTTTGGAAACATCTACAAGTCAAGCATGTATAGAATTAAAGCTGGAAGTATAGGTCATGGTTAGAGAAATAGCTGTGGGATACATTTGCAAAATATGACTGTTCATAATTAAGGCCACAGCCATGAATAATGAGACACTATGGAATTTTGTCGAGGACAAAAAAGTAGAAGTCTTTGATCAGATCAATAGGGATTGCTAACATTTTGGAGATGAATAGAAGAGTTCCCTTGAGAACAACAGAAAATAAAATACCTAATAGAAGAAGAATCATGGAACCAAGAAAGAAAGTAGATGTGTCAGTAAATTTGTGGCTAACAACACCAGAAGCTGCATGAATATCTCTGACTGAAGCAATGAGGCAGCATGGTTTAAGTGAAAGGTGAGCGCCTGGACTTCAACAGATAGCCTGTTGGAAGCATCCTTTGGCTGTAACCTTGAGCAAGTTGTCTGAACTATCTAAATTTGTTCATGTATCAAACGGACCGGATGAATTTTTAGCATTAAATCAGATAATGGGCTGAAGGGACCTAACACCAGTCCTGGTGTGTAGCCAATAATATCTAAAGTTTATAAGGCAGCAGGTACTGCTGTAAGCATTCAACACACAGTGATTCATTTGTCCCGTACAACCACCTTGTCAGGAGGTTCTTGGCTTCAGTTTGTACAAGCTCAGAAAGTTTAAATAAAGTCCTCAATCTCACATAGCTTGTGAATGGCAGAAGCTGGGATTTAAACCCAACCATTCTGTTCTAAGAGCCTAGGCCCATAGATAGCATCTGAGCTAAATTTTGTAATAGAAATTATCCATAAATATTAGTTCCTTTCCTCTCAAGAACACATGAGCTATATAATTTTAAGTGGACAGATTAAAAGTATTTAAACTATGGATGAACAAACAACATACCATAGGCCACATGTGACCCACTGCTTGTTTTTGTATGGCCCACAGCTAAGAATGGTTTTCATATTTTAAATACTTGAAAAAACTAATAATATTTTAAAACATTAAAATTATATAAAATTCAAATTTTAATTATTACACATAAAGTTTTATTGAAACGCAAACATCTTCACTCACATATTGTGCCATTTTTATACTGCAAGAGCAAAATGAAATTGTGAGAGAGACCAAAGGGCCTGCAAAGCATAAAATATTTACTATCTGGCATATTACAGGAAATGTGTGCTGACCTGATTTAACTAAAAACTTTCTTTGCCTTGCAAAAGAAGTGGATTTAAGGGCTTGAATTTCTCAGGAATGTTGTTGCCCTTCACCGCTCCCTGAGCCCCCTGCCTGCATTCTCTGTGGACTGCACGTGCACCTGCACTTCATTAGGAGGTGGTGGGGAGGAAAGACATCTGACAGTGTGGCTTGTTGAATTTTGGGTGGAGAAAGAAGATGGAAGGAGGAATGCTGGGTAGGGTGAAGGTGAAGCTTTCTTCTCATCCCTGAATTACAGCCAGATGACTATATCCCTTTTTTGTCTATAGAATTATAACTTTCAATGAGCATAGGAAGAACCAGAACTCAGAAGTCAGGGGAGAGGAAGCAATAACTATCACACTACAGGTGTCTTCTCCTTGGGGCTTGTCTGTGATCAGCACAGCAGACTGAGCAGACTCCCTCCTAGAGTCTACCTGTCTTCACTGAGAAAAGGCAAAAATCCCTAGGGCTTGCATAGGGCTGGGAGCCAGTTTGCACGGGTTCCATGATGGGCTTTGTTGGACCTCAAGCATGTGGCAGCAAATGATTTCTTTCTCTCTGCCTTACTTAACATCATTAAACTGAAGTAAAATATTTACCAGATTCTTCAGTGTGTTCATGAATCCAGCCTGTAAGATACCAATAGGGCTATAGCAGTGGGGATATGTATGTTGTTTTAAATTTTCTAAGATTATGTTAAAATAAATGTAAGTTTATCATTTTAATCATCCTAAGGGTACAATTCTGTGGCACTTAGTACATTCACATGGTTGTGCAACATCATCCCTAGCCACCCTGGAACTTTTTCATCTTCTCCAATTAAAGCTCTACAGCCACCAAACCAGAGGTGTCAAACTCATTTTCACCAGGGGCCACATCAGCCTAGAGGTTGCCTTCAAAGGGCCGAATGTAATTTCAACTCCTTAACAGTTAAGGAGTAGTTACACTGACACAGTCCTATAATTATTTTGGCCCTTTGAAGGCAATCACAAGGCTGATGTGCCCCCCTCCAGGGAAAATTAGTTTGACACCCCTGCACTAAACAATAATTTCCCATTTTCTCTTCCCCGAGAGCTTGACAACCACCTTCTTCTGCCTCTATGAATTTCATTTCTCTAGGTTTCTTATACAATTGGTACAACACAATTATTTGTTATTTCCTGTCTGGTTTATTTTACTTAAATAATGCGTTAACATTCATCCACGTTGTAGCATGTGTTGGAATTTCCTTCCTTTTTAAGACTAAATATTATATATATATATAATTTATATTGAAGGTATTGGGGAATCCTTGGTAAATATAATTATAGAGGTTTCAAGTGTGTAATTCTCTAATACATCATATGCATATTGTATTGTATGTTCATCACCCAAAGTCACCCCTTTACCCTCTTCTAGCTTCCTACCACCCCTCTTTTCCTCTGGTAATCACCATAATATTGTCTGTGTCTATGAGTTTTTTCTTTTATTTAATCACTTTGCCTTTCCTACCCAGCCGTCAAGAACCCTCCCCTCTGACAGCTGTCAGTGTCTTCTCTGTCTGTTTCTGTTTGTTACGTATTTTTCAGACTATAAGACTCACTTTCCCCACCCCAAATTTGGGAGGAATAATGATTGCTAATGCTGCTGTTGAGTTCTGTTTACATTTACATTGGTGAAATATTATGTTATTTATGTTATTAAATATTTTACCAAAAATTTTTTTCAAAATATGTTTTCCTATTTTCCTCCTCTAAAACCTAGGTGTGTCTTATGATCTGAAAAATATGGTAGTTTACTTTGCTCATTGGATTCCATACATAAGTGAAATCATATGGTATTTGTTATTCTCTGACCGCTCAACATCGCTAATCATCAGAAAAATGCAAATTAAAACCACAATGACATATTACCTCACATCTGTTAGAATGGCTATCATCAATAAATAAACAAACAAGTGCTATAGAGGATGTGGACAAAAGGGAACCCCAGTGCACTGTTTGTGGGAATGCAGACTGGTGCAACCACCAGTCTGCATATGGAAAAACCATATGGAGTTGCCTCAAAATATTAAAAGTGGAAGGGTGCCATCCAGCAATGGCACATCTGGGAATATATCTGAAAAAAAACCAAAACACTAATTTGAAAGAACATATGCACCCTTATGTTCATTGACACATTATTTACAATAACCAAGATATGGAAGCAGCTGAAGTACCCATCAGTAGACGAGTGGATAACAGAGCTATTGTACATATACACATTGGAATATTACTTGGTCATTTAAAAAATCTTACCATTTGGAGATCTGGCCGAGATGGAGGCATAGGTAGAAATGCTTCGCTTCATCGCACAACCAAAAGAAGGATAACAACCAATTTGAAAATGATAAACAACCAGAAGTGCCAGATAATCAAACTGCATGGAGCTCCAAAACCAAGGAGTTAAAGAAACATTCACCCAGGCCTGTAGGAGGGGCAGAGCCAAGAGGAGGGCTGCCAGGTGGAGAGGACACATGGCAAGGTTGTGAGCCATGTGGGCAAGGAGGGGCTGGCCAAGTGGGAAACCAAAGACTAAAAACTAGCTGTAAATACTGCAGGGGTTGTGACAGAGGAGAAACTCCCAGTCTCACACTAGAGTTCATTGGAAAGTGGAGCTAGAGCAGAGCAAGCAAGCAGCATTTTTCCTCTCTGACCCCTCCCTCACAGACATTGCCACAACACAGCGAGGTGGGTTGGCCTGCCCTGGTGAATACCGACAGCCCCACTCCCTTACAACAGAGACAAAGAAATAGGGCCCAAAAGAAAGAACAGATCAAAAATCCAGAAAAAGAGCTGAGTGATGAGGACATAGACAACCTATCTGATGCAAAATTCAAAATACTGGTAATCGGGATGCTCACATATCTGACAGAGCTCAGATACAAAATGAAGAAAGAAATGAAGGCTACCTAAAGTGAAATAAAGCAAAATATACAGGGAACCAACAGTGAAGGGAAGGAAACTTGGACTCAAATCAACCATTTGGAACAAAAGGAAGAGATAAACATCTTACCAGGACAGAATAAAGAAACAAGAATGCAAAAAAAATGAGGGGGGGCTTAGGAATCTTTAACTTTGGGACAACTTTAAGTACTCTAACATCCAAATGATAGGGGTGCCAGAAGGAGAAGAGCAACAGCAAGAAATTAAAAACTTATTTGAACAAATAATGAAGGAAAACTTCCCCAGTCTTGCAAAGGAAATAGACTTCCAGGAAGTGCAGGAAGCTCAGAGAGTCCCAAAGAAGTTGGACCCAAAGAGGGACACACCAAGTCACATCATAATTATATTATCCAAGATAAAAGATAAAGAGAGAATCTTAAAAGCAGAAATAGGAAAGGAGAGAGTTACCTACAAAGGAGTGCCCATAAGACTATCAGCTGATTTCTCAAAAGAAGCCTTGCAGGTAAGAAGGGGCTGGAGAGAAGTATTTGAAGTCATGAAAGGCAAGTACCTACATCCAAGGTTACTCTATCTAGCAAAGCTATCATTTAGAATGGGAGGGCAGATAAAGTGCTTCCCAAATAAGATCAAGTTAAAGAAGTTCATCATCACCAAGCCTTTAGTATATGAAACATTAAAAGGACTTATCTAAGGAATAGAAGAAGATCAAACACCATGAATAGTAAAATATAACAACAAACTCACAAGTATCAACAACTGAAACTAAAAAACAGAAACAAAACTAAGCAAATAACTAGAACGAGAACAGAAACAGAAAAATGGAGACCACATGGAGGGTTATCAGTGGGGAGGGGGGCGGGGAAGAATTGGTGGGGAAAAGTACAAGGAATAAGAAGCATAACTGGCAGGCATTAAACAGACAGAGGGAGGTTAAGAATAACATAGGAAACAGAGGAGCCAAAGAATTTACATGTACGACCCATGGGCATGAACTAAGGTGGAGGGGATGCTGGAGGGTGGGGCGCTGCAGGGCAGAGTGGGGATAAAAGGGAGAAAAAAATGGGAAAACTATAATAGCATAATCAATAAAATATACTTAAAAATCTTACCATTTGTAACAGAATGGATGGATTTGAAGCATGTTGTACTAAGTGAAATAAACCTAAATAATATTTAGTTTTTCTTCATTTTGTTTATCCATTCATCTGTTGATGGATGCTTCAGTAGTTTTCACCTTTTGGCAATTGTGAGTAATGTAACTATGAACATAGGCATACAAATATCTGTTTGAGTCTCTGCTTTTCCTTTATTTGGATATATATTGGGTCATACAGTGACTTTTTAATTTTTGGAGAAATGCCATGCAGTGTTTCACAGTGGCTGCATTGTTTTGCATTTCTCTATCAGACATAACAACTTCAATTTCCCACATCCTTGTCAATACTTGTTATTTTCTTTTGTTTTCTGAAGGTTTTTTTCTTTCCTTTTTTCTGTATTTAAAATTGTTTTTCAACTACAGATTACATTTGGTGTTATTTTGTATTAGATTCCAGTGTAGGCATAGTAATTACACAATCACCTACTTTACAAGGTGTTCTCCAAAAATCTCCAGTACCCACCAGGCACCAAACATAGTTATCACATTATTATTTAATATATTCCCTACACTGCACTTTTACATCCCCATGGCTATTTTGTTGTTACCAATCAGCACTTCTCAATCCCTTCACCTTTTTCACCCAGTCCCCCAGAAGCAGCCCCTGTGCAACAATCAGTCTGTTCCCTGTATCTATGAATCATTTTTTGTTTCATCTATATTATTCAATAGATTCCACCTATAAGAGATATTTTATGGTATTTTTCTTTTCCTGACTCACTTGTTTCACTTAGCAAAACACCCTCTAAATCCATCCATGTTGTCACAAATAGTAAGATTTCATTTATTTTCATGGCTACATAATATTCCACTGTATGTATGTGCCTCATCTTCATTACCCACTCGTCTATTGATGGGCACTTGGGTTGTGTCCATAGTTTGGTTATCATAAATAGTGCTACAATGAACATTTAGTGAATATATTCTTTCGAATTTGTTTTTTGGGATATCTTCAGATATATACCCAGAATTCCTCGGTCATAAGGCAGTTCAATTTTTTAATTATTGAGGAACTTCCATACTGTTTCCCCATAGTGGCTGCACAGACTGCACAAGGGCTCCCTTTTATCCGCATCTTTGCCAACACGTGTTTTTTGTTGATTTATTGATGACAACCACTCTGACAGGAGAGAGGTGATATCTTATTATGGTTTTAATTTACATTTCTCTGATGATTAGTAATCGAGAGCATCATTTTATGGGTGTGTTGATCATCTGTATGTCCTCTATTAGAAGCGTCTATTCAGGTCCTTTGCCCATCTTTTCCCTTTTTTTATTGTTATTCAATTACAATTTTCCCCATCAGCCCCGCCACTACTCTCCTTCGCTCTACCCATCCCCACCCCAACCTTTGCCCATTTTTTAAACTACAATGTTTCTTTTTTGGTGTGAGTTGTCTGTGTTCTTTATACATTTTGAATATTATCCCCTCATCAGATTATCATTAGTGAATATTGTTTCCCTTTCAATGGGCTGTCTTTTTATTTGGTTGAATGGTTTCTTTTGCTGTGCAAAATTTTTAGTTTGATGTAGGTACATTTTTAACTTTTTCTTTTGTTTTCCTTTCCTAAGGAGATGTGTCACACAAAAAATATGTTTAAGAGAAATTTCTGAGATTTTACTGCCTATATTTTTCATCAGGGTTGTTTATAGTTTTGAGTGTTACATTTAAATCTTTATTCATTTTGAGAATATCTTGCATATAGTATAAGAAGGTGGTCTAGTTCCATTTTTTGCACATCTGATTTCCCCAGCACCATTTATAGAATAGTCTATGTTTACCCCATTGTATCTTCTTGCCTCCTTTGTCATGTATTAATTGATCACATAGGTGTAGTTTGTTTCTGGCCCTCTGTTGTGTTCCATTGTTCTTATAGCTATTTTTAAGCCAGTATCATACTGTCAATTACTGCAGCCCTGTAACATAGTTTGATTTCAGGTAGCATAATACCTCCAACTTTGTTTTTCTTTCTCAATTGTTTTGGCTATTTACAGTCTTTTTTGTTTCCATAAATATTTAGCTTATTTATTCTACTTATGTGAAAAACACCATTAATATTTTAATAGGAATTGCATTGAATCTATAAATTGGTTTGGGTAGAATTAACATTTAACAATGTCAATTCTCCTTGTCTATGAGCAGGGTATATCATTCAATATATTTTCATCTAGTTCAATTTCTTTCTAAAGTGCGTTATAATTTTCTGAGTACAGGTCTTTTCATCCTTGGCTTAATTTATTTCTAGCTATTTTATTTTTTATATAATTGTACATAGGATTGTTTTCTTTCTTTCTGATAGTTAATTATTGATATATAAAATTGCAATTAATTTCTAAATATTTATTTTGTATCCTTCTGCTTTACAGAATTCATTTATTAGTTCTAGCATTTTCTAATTTTTTGGTGGACTCTTTAGGATTTCTATATACAGTATCATGTCATCTGCAAATAATGACAGATTTCTTTCTTTCTTTTTTAACTTGGATCCCTTTTATTTATTTTTCTTATCTATACAATGTTGAATAAGAGTGGTAGAAATGGATGTCCTTGTCTTGTTCCTGATCTTAAATAAAATGCTTTTAGTTTTTGCCCATTGAATATGATGTTAGCTGTACATTTGTCATCTATGCTCTTTATTATGCTGAGATATATTTATTTTTTCAACGGACCAGCTGTTTGTCTCATTGATCTTTAGTACCCTTTTTAAGACTGTTTTATTTATTTTTATTTTTTTAATTTTAATTGTTGTTCAAGTACAGTTTTCTGTCTTTTATTCCCATCCCAGCCCACCCACCCAGCCCTCCCTGCCTCCCATTTCCACCTCCCACCCCTTATTTTTGTCCATGTATTTTTTATACTTGTTCTTATAAACCTTTTTCCCCTGAAATTCCCTCCCCTCTCCCCTCTGGTTACTGTCATCCTGTTTTCTATTTCAATGTCTTTGGTTATATTTTGCTTGCTTGTTTGTTTTGTTGCTTAGATTCCTGTTAAAGGTGAGATCATATGGTATTTGTCTTTCACCACTTGGCTTGTTTTGCTTAGCATAATGCTTTCCAGTTCCATCCATGCTGTTGCAAAGGGTATAGGAGCTCCTTCTTTCTTTCTGCTGCATATAATTTCATTGTGTAAATGTACCATAGTTTTTTTATTCATTCATTTACTGATGGGCACCTAGGTTGCTTCTAACACTTGGCTATTGTAAATTGTGCTGCTATGAACATTGGGGTGCATAGGTTCTTTTGGATTGGTGTTTCAGGGTTCTTAGGATATAATCCTAGCAGTGGAATTGCTGGGTCAAAAGGCAGCTTTATTTTTAGTTTTCTTAGAAAATTCCATACTGTTTTCCATAGTGGTTGTACCAGTCTGCAATCCTACCAACAGTGCACTAGGGTCCCCTTCTCTCCACAACCTCTCCAACACTTGTTTGTTGCTTTGTTTATGGTGGCCATTCTGACCGGTGTAAAGTGGTATCTCATTGTGGTTTTAATTTGCATTTCTCTGATGGCTAGTTATATTGAGCATCTTTTCAGGTGTCTCTGAATCCTCTGTATGTCCTCGTTGGAGCAATGTCTGTCCAAGTCTTTGCCCATTTTTTAATTGAGTTGTTTATGTTCTTAGAGTGGAGTCATGTAAGTTCTTTGTATATTTTGGAGATTAAACCCTTGTCTGAGGTATCATTGGCAAATGTTTTCCCATATAGTTGGTTCTCTTTTTATTTTAATGCTGTTTTCTTTAGCCATGTAGAAGGTTTTTATTTTGATGAGATCCCATTTGTTTATTCTTTCCTTTATATCCCTTGCTCTAGGGGACATATCAGAAAAAATGTTGCTGTGTGAGCTATCTGAGATTTTCCTGCCTATGTCCTTCTCTAGGATTTTGATGGTGTCACGGCTTATATTTAAGTCTTCTATCCATCTTGAATTTATTTTTGTGTATGGTGTAAGTTGGTGTTCGAGTTTTATTTTTTTTGCATGTAGCTGTCCTGTTCTCCCAACACCATTTGTTGAAAAGGCTATTTTTACTCCATTTTATGTTATTGTCCCCTTTGTCGAATATTAACTGACTAGTGACTTGGGTTTATTTCAGGGATCTCTGTTTTGTTCCATTGGTCTATCTGTCTGTTTTTATGCCAGTACCAGGGTGTTTTGATTACAGTGGCTTTGCAATACAGTTTGGTATCAGGTATTGTGATCCCTCCTACTTTGTTCTTCTTTGTCAAAATTGCAGCTGCTATTCATGATTGTTTATGGTTCCATATAAGCTTATGAAGTGTTTGTTCTATGTCTGTGAAATATGCCATTGGTACTTTAATAGGTATTGCATTGAATCTGTAAATTGCTTTGGGTACTATGGACATTTTGATGATGTTAATTCTTCCAGTCGATGAACACAGTATATGTTTCCATTTGTTTGTGTCTTCCTTGATTTCATTCTTCAGTATTGTGTAGTTTTCTGCATACGGATCTTTTATCTCCTTGATTAGGTTTATTCCTAGGTATTTTCTCTCATGTTTTGTTCTAAGAGTTTTATAGTTTTAGCTTATATATTAGGTTATTGCTCCATTTGGGGTTAATATTTATATGTGGTTTAAGCTAAGTGTCCAATTTCATTTTGTGTATATGCATATATCCATTTTTTCCAACATCATTTGTTGAAAAGACTGTCCTTTCCCCCATTGAATTGTCTTGGAACCCTTATGTGATTTGAGACACATCTCAAATCACACCCCAAGTTGTATGAAGTTTCCATAGATGACCCAGTTAGAGAGTCAATGAATCACACTATTAGACTATTAGCTCATCTCATGCTAGAGTTTCAATGCATGAATCTGTACACCACTAGTTTGTGAGTTCCTAGAGAGTAGAAACTCCTTTAATTCAAATTTAGTCTTTATCTATGTGTATTGTGTATCTGTTGCATTTCCTATATCATGGTAGCACTAAGAACGCAGAAATTTTATGCAAGAGCTTGCAAATTAGTGGAGAAACAAGCATGCTTGCAAGTGAATTTCTATCTGTGAGAAGAATACACCAGAAGTTAAAGTGGAGATACAAAGGAGGATGTTGTAAAATCCTATTGAACACGAGAGAAAACTTATCAGAAGTGGTGACACTTTTGATGAGTTTTGAAGGATGATTAAGAGTTTTCTCAACAAACAAAAACTGGAGAGGTCATAAGAACATTTAAAACAGAGGAAGTACATATGCAGGAATGCAACATCATGGTCACTTGAGGACTATCATGGAACATATATTACAAAGCCAGGAAAAGTGGCTGAGAATCCTAGAGGGTAGTCAGGAACAAGATCCTAGAATTTAAGCTTTATTATAAGTGTTATTGGAACAATTGGCATGTATAACTCTGAGACCAGTCCTCGGTACCGATTGTTTATCGGTTTGATTTTAGTCTAGTAAAACAATGCTTTATGTTTCATTTTCTTCTCAAACTTGGCCTCTTTTTTCTCTTTTTTTCTTTTTGTTATTTTTCTTTTCCCTCTGTCTAATATGATTTTGGTGACTTTTCTATTTTTTTCCTGGAGACATATCTCAGGTATAGAACAACATAAATAACACTAGAGTGTTAATATAGGAAAAACAATGAAAAAGTAAATTATACAAGATAACACTGAAGCTACCTTAGTGAGGCTCCGCTGAGCTTCTAGATGTGTTTTGAATTAGGTCATCTCAACCAAAACTACAAGTTCAAAACATTCAAAGCAACATAATTGGAATTAGAACAAGGCATATGTAATTTCCTCTGAAGGATTTTAAAGCATTTTTCCGAGCAGAGTTCTCAAATAAAAAATACATAAAAAAGGAAGACCATAAGCAAATTTTCTTCATAATAAATGACATTAAAACTTCTAGAACTTCTAAACTGTCAAGACTTATAATGCCTTAGTAACATCTCACATTAACAATGCCTACTTAACAACCTGATTTGTCTGAGCAGGGTCAGTCAGATGAATGTGAGCAGAAGAAGCATTTGAAACCATCAAAAAAGATGTGCAGAGCCCATAAACTCAGATAGGTTTGGTTCTTATTTTACAGACAATAGAAGCAAACTTGGTTGCCTAATTTCCTACAAGGAAAGAATATGAGCAGTAAGTTATAAAGGCAACAAAAGAGAAATGGCTAAAAACAGGCACAAGGAGTCTTCTTAGGGGAAAAAAAATACAGTTGTTTGATAAGAAAAAGAAAAAAATGTGAAAGATCTACAAATTACAAAAGAAAACCCACTACAATATACAAATAATTATTGGATTGTTTGTTTGTTTGTTTTTTAAAGAAATTTATTCTAGCCTTGGCTGGTGTGGCTCAGTGGATTGAGTGCTGGCCTGTGAACCAAAGAGTTGCTGGTTTGATTCCCAGTCAGGGCACATGCCTGGGTTGTGGGCCAGGTCCCCAGCAGGGGGCACATGAGAGGCAACCAGACTTTGATGTTTCTCTCCCTCTCTTCCTCCCTTCCTTCCCCAATCTCTCTAAAAATAAATAAATAAAATCTTTGAAAAAATAAAATAAAAATTTCTTCTAAAAATAATAAAAAATTAAAAAAAATATTCTAGAAATTAATACCTAGCTAAGGACACCATGTGCACATTTACATCTATCTAAGGCAGGGTGTAAAATGTGCCCAGCAAATAAAAAACACTCCCTTTATCATTTCTTTCCTTTTTCAAATTAAGGTTTGTTCAGAGAGTAGCTCAGTTATCCACTTGGGATTATTTATGACTTATATGCAGCTAGAACCCTAAAGGTTTATATTTTTGTTTCCCAAATCATCTTATATCTATAAATGTAGGACAACATAATTGAGTAATCTGTCTTCTTTTTTCAGCCCTGTGTATTAAATTTGCTAATTTCTCTGCATTTATTTGTTTAGTTTCTTCTTTTAAAAAATTCTCATTTCCAAACTCCTCCCCTCTAGTAACCAGCTGCTTGTTTTCTATATCTATGGATCTTTTTCTGTTTTGTTTCATTTATTTGCTTTATTTTTTTATTTAGATTCCACATATAGGTGAAATTATATGGGATTTGACTTTCTCTGACATTTAACTTAGCACAATATTTTCTAGGTCCATCCATGTTGTCACAAATAGAAAAATTTTATTATTTTTATTGATCAATATTATTATATATTGGTATATATACCATATCTTATCCTTTTTATCCATTTACCTATTGATGAACATCTACATTGCCTCCAAATCTTGATTATTGGTAATGTGACAATGAAAATAGGAGTGTATATTTATTTTTTGAATTAGTGTTTTTGTGCTTTCTACAGCTAAATACCCATAAGTGGAATCGT
This sequence comes from Carollia perspicillata, assembly GCA_004027735.1. Taxonomy (NCBI): domain Eukaryota; kingdom Metazoa; phylum Chordata; class Mammalia; order Chiroptera; family Phyllostomidae; genus Carollia; species Carollia perspicillata. Next base: position 16,572 of record PVKM010002365.1, on the reverse strand, counting down.
TAGATTGTATGGCAGTTCTATTTTTAATATTTTTCAGGAAATTGCATAATGTTTTCTTAGTGGCTTCACTAGTTCACAATCCCACCAACAATATAGAGTGTTCCCTTTTCTCCACATCCTCACCATCACTTACTATTTGTTAACTTATTGATGACGGCCATTCTGACAGGGTGAGGTGATACCTCATCGTGGTTTTGATTTGCATTACTCTGATGGTGAGTGATGTTGAATATCTTTTTATGCACCAACTGGCCATCTATATAACTTCTTTGGAGAAATGTTTATTCAGGCCCTCTGCCCATTTTTTAAAATTATATTGTTTGTTTGGTTGTTGTTAACTTATATGAGTTCCTTATATATTTTAGATATTAACCTTTTATCAAATGTGTCATTGGTGAATATGTTCTCCCATTCACCATGTTTTAAAAAAAATTTTGTTGATGGTTTTCTTCTCTGTGCAAAATGTTTTAGTTTGATGAAGCCCCATTTGTTTACTTTTTCTTTTGTTTCCCTTGTCTGGGGAAATGTATACAAAAACCTATTGCTAAGAGCAATGCCGAAGAGGTTACTGCCTATGTTTTTTTATTCTAGTACTTTTATGATTTTAGATCTTCCACTTAAGTGTTTATTCCATTTTGAGTTAACTTCTGTCTATGTTGTAAGAAAGTGGTCCATATTTATTTTTTTTAAGATTTTATTTATTTATCTCTAGAGGGGAAGGAAGGAGAGAGGGAGAGGAATGTCGATGTATGGTTGCCTCTCGTGTGTCCCCTGCTGGGAACTGGCCTGCAACTCAGGCATGTGCCCTGACTGGGAATCGAACTGTGGTTGTTTGGTTCCCAGGCCTGTGCTCAATCCACTGAGCTACACCAGCCATGGCTCAGATTTACTTTTTTTTGTAAGCATGTCAATTTTTTTCAGCACTTATTTTAGAGGCTTTTACCTACTTGTACACTTTGCCTTCTTTGCCATAGATTATTTGATTGTATAAATACGGATTTATTCTGTTGCCTTAATCTATATATCTGTTTCTATGCTAGAACCATACTGTTTTAATTATTGTAATTGCATTATAGTTTGATGTCAGTGAGTGTGATACCTGTTTCTTGCTTTTTTCTGAAAATTTCTTTAACTAGTCATGGGTATTTGTGGTTTGATATAAATTAGAGATTAGTTGTTCCAATTTTGAGAATAATGCCACTGGTAGTTTAGTCAGGATTCCAGGAAGGACATTTTAACAATATTAATCCTTTCAATCCATCAAGGTGTATATTTCCATTTATTTATATCTTCTTTAATTACTTTCTTCAATTTCTTATAGCTTTCAGAGTATAGGTCATTCACCTTTTTGGTAAAACTTATTCTATACTTATTTTATGCTTTTTAATGCAATCGTAAAAGGACTGTTTCTTTATTTTCTCCTGGTTGTTCATTGGCATAGAAACACAATAGGTTTCTGTGAATTGATTCTTTATTCTGCAAATTTACTGGATTTATTTCTTAGTTCTTTTTTATTTTTTAATCATTTTTATTATTATTCTATTACAGTTGTCCCAATTTTCCCCCCTTTGCCCTCCTCCATATGTCCAAACCCCTGTTCCCACAGTCAATCCCTACACTGTCGTCCATGTCCCTGTGTCATTCACACATGTCTTTGTCTAGTCCCTTTCTCTTATTTCCATCATTATTCCCCACCTCCCCTCTAGTCATTTTCTGTCTGTTCCATGTTTCCATGTCTGTGATTCCATTTCATTTGTTAGTTTATTTTGTTCATTAAATTCCTCTTATAAGTGAGATCATATGGTATTTGTCTTTCACTGACTGACTTATTTCAGTTAGCATTATATAGGAGATTGTTCTGCATGGTGTGGGCCCAGCTCCCACTCAGAAAGGCCAGCAGAAAGTGAGGTCTGCCACACGGGAACCACGCCCATGGATAGGTTCTCCCGTGAGGAATCAGGTCTGCAATGTACCTAGACCCCTTTGAGACTTGCTTTTTGCTAAAACTTCCTCACCCTGAATCGAGGCAAAAAAAACGTTTACTGCATATCTTTAAAGTGACTTCCTAAAATCTATGCTAAGCCTTCCAAGGAGGAGTGTAATCAGTTCAACCACTTTTCCCTTTGCATTTGCAAATGTCCTTCTTCTGTGATGTGATTATCGGCATCCTCTCCTTTGTTTTCTGTAAAGGGAAACCACCAAAAGCAAACCTGTGCATAATAAATAAGGACCGTTCTCAATGTAATGTGCCCAGAAAAGAGCAATAAAAGCCTGTTAAGGCAAGGGTCGGTGTGCTCTCCTCTTGAGAGAGTGGCCGAGGCACTCTGAGGCATTCTTCCCTTGAGAGTGGCTTTCCCATCCCTTTTTCTCCACAGGACTCAGTAGTCCATGTGAGTTTGTCTCGTATCTCAGCAACAATGCTGCGGACCCCTCCACATCAGCATAATATTCTCTAGTTCCATCCGTGCGGTCACAAAAGATAAAAGTTCCTTCTTTCTTTCTGCTGCATAGTATTCCACAGTGTAAAGGTACCAGATTTTGATCCACTCACTGAAGGGCACTTAGGCTGTTTCCAGCACTTGGCTATTGCAAATAGCACCACTGTGAACATAGGGGTGCATGAATTCTTTTGAATTGGTGACTTGAGATTCTTAGGGTATATTCCCAGGAGTGGAATCACTGGGTCAAAAGGCAGTTCAGTTTTTTGTTTTTTTAAGGAAATTCCATACTGTTTGTGACAGTGGCTGCATCAGTCTACATTCCTACTAACAGTGCACTCGGGTTCCCTTCTCTCCACATCCTTGCCAGCACTTGTTGATTTATTTCTGTCAGGTATGAGGTGATATCTCCCTGTGGTTTTAATTTTCATCTTTCTGATGGTAAGTGATGTTGAGCATCTTTTCATATATCTATGGGCCATTTCTATGTCCTCCTAGGAGAAGTGTCTATTACGATCCTTTGCCCATTTTTTAATTGGACTGTTTGTCTTCGATAGTTTTTTGTTGGAGTCATTTGGGCATTCTATGTATAGTATTGGGTTGGCCAAAAAGTTCATATGGTTTTTTCTATAAAGTAAATGACACGTTTTTCATTTTTACCAATAGCTTTATTGAGTTGGACATTTTGAGTGTGGTGGCAATCTCCTGCAATGTATAACATTGATTGCTTTCAATTAATGTCTCAATTTCATTGCTATAAGCTTCAATTGGTACCCCAAGGTGGAGCATCTTCCAGTGAGAAATCTCCAGCATGAAACTTTGCAAACCATTTTGAACACGTTTGTTCAGTCACAGCATTTTCTCTATACAGTGCCCAAATCTTTTCTTTATTTTTGTTTTTTCTTTTATTTTTGCATTTCAGTTGCATTTTTACCTTTCTTAAAATAATAAAGTATATGCCTAAAATGTTGCATATTTTCTTCCATCTTCAATATTAAAATGGCTACACAAAAATTCACCAGTTTTGATAACTTTTTGTAAATGCATGCTGATATGAGCTGTCACAATACAATTTAACAAAATTGTTTTGAATGAAGATAAAGACAACTGAGTGCTACTGGAGCCATCTTACAGGGGAAGTCAAACAAACAAACTTTGGCCAACCTAATATCATGCCATCTGCAAGTAATGAGAGTTTTACTTCTTCCTTTCTGATTTGGATACCTTTTATTTCTCTCTCTCTCTCTCTCTCTCTCTCTATCTATCTATCTCTCTCTTTCTTTCTTTCATTGTTGTGGCTAGGACTTCCAATCCCATGTTGAATAGAAGCAGTGATAATAGGCATCCTTGTATAATTTCTGATCTTAGAATATAAAGCTTTCAACTTTTTACAATTGGCTACATTAGCTGGGAGTTTGTAGTATAACCTTTATTATCTTGGTACATGTTCTTTTGATACTGACTTTGTTGACAGTTTTTATCATAAAAGGATGTTGAATTTCTTCAAAAGCTTTTATGCATCTCTTGAGAGGGTCATAGTGTTTTTACCTTTTATTTAGTTAATGTGATGTATTATGTTGGTTTATTTAGAGATGTTGAACCATTGTTGCATTTCTGAGATGAATCCCACTTTGTCATAGTGTATAATCCTGTTTAATGTATTGTTCAATTTAGTTTGCTAATATTTTGTTGAGAATTTTTATATCTATGCTTATTAAGAATATTGTTCTATAATGTTCTATTTTTACTAATGTCTATCTGGGTTGGGAATCAGGGTAATGGAAGCTTCACAGAATGATTTTTAAAGTGTCCTTTCCTCTTTAATGTTTTGATATAGTATAAAAAGGACAGCTATTTTTTAAATATATTTTATTGATTATGCCATTACAGTTGTCCCATTTCCCCCCCTTCATTCCCCTCCATCCTGCACACCCCCTCCCACCCACATTCCCTTCCTTTAGTTCTTGTCCAGGTGTCTTAAGTTCTTTAGCTTCTACATTTCCCACACTACTCTTGTCCTCCCCCTGTCTATTTTCTCCCCACTGTCTATGCTACTTATTCTCTCTACCTCCTCCCCTGCCTCCTCCCACTCCCCTGTTGCTAACCCTCCATGTGATCTCCATTTCTGTGGTTCCACTTCTAATCTAGTTGTTCACTTAGTTTGCTTTTGTTTTAGGTGCGGTTGTTAATAACTGTGAATTTGTTGTCCTTTCACTGTTTATATTTTTTATCTTCTTTTTCTTAGATAAGTCCCTTTAACATTTCATATAAAGGCTCCTTTAACTTGACCTTATCTGAGAAGCACTTTATCTGCCTTTCCATTCTAAATGGAAGTTTTGCTGGATAGACCGATCTTGGATGTAGGAGAAGTACAGCTATTAATTCTTCTTTAAATATATGGTAAAATTTACCTGTGAAACCAGCTGCTTCTGGACTTATTTGTTGAGAGATTTTTTTATTATTGTTTCAATTGCATTGCTAGTAATGGGTTTGTTTATATTTTGTACCTCTTCCTTGTTTAGTCTCAGAATTTTTATACGTCCAAAAATGTATCTTTCCTCTAGATTGTTTAATTTGTTTGCATATTACTTTTTAATTGTTCTTTGTATTTCTGTGATGTCAGTTGTAACTTCTCATTTTCATTTATGATTGTATTTATTTGGGCTCTCTCATTATTTGATGAATTTAGCTAAATGTTTATCTGTTTTAAATATCTTTTCAAAGAACCAGCTCTTAGTTTAATTAATCTTTACTATTGTGTTTTATATTTCTTTTCTCTTTCTTTTTTCTCTGATCTCAACTATTTTCTGTCCTCTTTACTTTGGGATTTCGTTTTTTCTATTTTTCAAGTTCTTTTAAGTGTAGAGTTAGATATTTGAGATTTTTCTTATTTCTTGATATAAGGGTTTACAGTTATGAACTTCTCTCTTAGAACTGCTTGTTGCTGCATCCCATGAATTTTGAAACTTTTGTTTTTGTTTTCATTGTTGTCGAGTTCATTTTTTCTCCAGAGATATTTTCTTAAATGAAGTAATTTACAGCATTTTAAATATATTTTATTCATTATGCTATTACAGTTGTCCCATTTTTTCTCCCCCTTATTCCTTTCCACCCTGCACTACCCTCCCACCAGCATTCCCCCACATTAGTTCATGTCCATGGGTCATATATAAAAGTTCTTGGCTTCTCCATTTCCAAACTATTCTTACCCTCCCCCTATCTATTTTGTATTTAACATTTATGCTTCCTATTCCCTGTACCTTTTCCCCCATTCTCCCCCCTCCCCAACCCCACTGATAACCCTCCATGTGATCTCTATTTCAGTGATTCTGCACCTGTACTAGTCTGTTTTCATTTTTGTTTTTTAGTTTCAATTGTTGATAGTTGTGAGTTTGTTGTCACTTTACTGTTCATGTTTTTTATCTTCTTTTTCATAGGTAAGTCCCTTTAATATTTCATATAATAAAGGCTTGGTGATGATGAGCTCCTTTAACTTGACCTTGTCTGGGAAGCACTTTATCTGCCCTTCCATTCTAAATGATAACTTTGCTGGATAAATAATTTTGGATCTAGGTCCTTGCCTTTCATGACTTCAAATACTTCTCTCCAGCCCCTTCTTGCCTGCAAGGCTTCTTTTGAGAAATCAGCCCATAATCTTATGGGCACTCTTTTGTAGTTAACTCTCTCCTTTCCTCTTGCTGCTTTTAAGATTGTCTCTTTATTTTAATCTCAGGTAATGTAATTATGATATGCCTTTGTGTGTGCTTCCTTGGGTCCGACTTCTTTGGGACTCTCTGAGCTTCCTGGACTTCCTATAAGTCTATTTCCTTTGCCAGATTAGCAAAGTTTTCCTTCATTATTTGTTCAAATAACTTTCAATTTCTTACTCTACCTCTTCTCTTCCTGGCACCTTTATGATTTGGATGTTGAAACATTTAATGTTGTCCTAGAGGCTCCTAAGCCTCTCCTCATTTTTTTGAATTCTTGTTTCTTCATTCTGTTCTGGTTGAATGACTATTTCTTCCTTCTACTCCAAATTGTTCATCTGAGTCCCAGATTCCTTCCCATCACTGTTGGTTCCCTGTACACTTTCCTTTATTTCACTTAGCATAGCCTTCATTTTTTTCATCTAATTTGTGCCCAAATTCAACCAATTCTGTGAGCATCCTGATTACCAGTGTTTTGAAGTGTGCATCTGATAGGTTGGCTATGTCTTCATCACTTAGTTGTATTTTTTCTGGAGCTTTGATCTATTCTTTCATTTGGCCCATATTTTTTTTTCTCTTGAAGTGCCTGTTATGTAGTGAGGGGCAGAGCCTTAGGTGTTCACCAGGGCAGGGCAACCCAGTCACTGGGTTGTGCCCTACGTGGTATGTAGGGCAGGGGTCCAAGAGGAAACAATGGTGCTCGCTCCACTCTCTGCTGGATTTCAGTCACTTCCTCCACTTCCCCCAAGCAAATTTGGCCCTTGTGGTGCTGATTTCCACGTGAGTGGGTTTGTGCCCATTCTAGGACCCTGTGGGTCTCTCCATTGAACTCTCCTGTGAGGCTGAGAGTTTCTCCCAGCACCTCAACCCCCACAGGTGTTTTCAATCAGTGTTCTGAGGCTTTACTTCCCCCAGCTGGGACCCTGGGTTGCATGGTCTGTCTCACTCCCCAGTTTCACTTGGTTTATCTTTGCACAAATGTGGGACCACCTGGTTCACTAGCTGCCTTGTGCGCCACGCCCCTTCACAATCCACCACATGGCTGAGTCTGCCAGCAGCCACCTTGCATGCCCCGGGTCTGCAGCCACCGCTTTGCTGCGACCCCTCTCCACCCGGCTGCCTGACGCTGCCCTTCCTCCCAGTCTGGATGAATGTGTCTACTTTAACTCCTTGGTTGTTGGACTTTCGTACGGTTTGATTTTCTGTAAGTTCTGATTGTTTTTAGTTTTTAAATTTATTGTTGTCCTTATTTTGGTTGTATGAGGAGGCACAGTGTGTCTACCTATGCCTCCATCTTGTCCAGAAGAGGATGTAGATATTTATAATTATCGTATACTCAGATTGACCCCTTTATAATTATGTAATGTCATTTTTTCTCTTTTTTATGTTTTTTGTTTTTAAGTCTATTTTATCTGATATGAGTATTGCTACCCCAGCTTTCTTTTTGTTGTTTTTTTTTTATGTGAAATATCTTTTCCCATCCCTTCAATTTCAGTCTGTTTGGCTTTCAGTTTAAATTGTCTCTTGCAAGCAGTAAGTAGATAAGTCGTGTTTTCTAATCCATTCTGTAACCCTATGTCTTTTTATTGGAGCATTTAGCCATTTACATTTAAAGCAGTTATTGATACATATGTACCTATTGCCATGTTGTCAATTGTTTTTTTATTGTTTTTATAGTTATTCTCTCTTTCATTGCTCTTGATCTCTTCCCTCGTGGTTTGCTGTTTTCTGTTAGCATTTTATCTAGGTTCTTTTCTCTTTGTTCTTTGTATATCTTTTGTAGGTTTTTGACTTGCTGCTATTACAAGGTTTATATATGTTATTCTATCCCTATAGCAGTCTATCTTAAACTGGTAAGCATTTAAGTTCAAATATATTTTATAAGGACCACATTTTTAATTTTTCCTTCCATGTTTTATGTTATTTACATCATGTTTTAGATATTTTTGTGTTATGTATCTTTCATCTGCTTATTGTAGTTTGAGATGAGCTTGATAATTTTCTTTAGACCTTCATAGTAGCTTTTGAAATGCCTGACTAACTGTATTTATCAAACATTTGTCTTTAACTCTCAGAAGTTTCTCCCCTTTATTTTATTTCCTTATTTTTAGTTATGACCTTTCCTTTTCTGATTAAAAAATTTTTCAACATTTTTTGTGAAGCTCATTTAATGGTGCTGAACTTCTTTAGTTTTTGATTGTCCAGGAAAGTTTTTTATCTGTCTTTTAATTTTGAATGAAAACCTTGCTGAATAATGTATTCTAGGTTGTAGATTCCTTTCTTTTAGCATTTTGAAGATGTTTTGCCTCTCTTTTCTGGCTCGTATAGTTGCTCTGAGACATCTGCTGATAGCCTTATGAGGTTTTCTTTATATGTTTTACCTATTTTCTTCAATATTGTCTTTATCTTTAACTTTTGCCATTTTAATTCAATACATCTTGGTGTGTTTCTCTTTGTGTTTTTCTTGTTTGGAACTATTTGAGCTTCCTGCATACAGATGCCTTTTCCCTTTTCCAAGTTAGGAAAAATTTTAGCTATTATATCTTTAAATAAAGTTTCTCTTTCTTTCTCTCTTTTTTCTCTTCTGGAATCTCTATACTATGTTTTTATCAGCACTTTATGTTATCCTAGAGGTCCCTTAACTAGCCTCATTAAAATATTTTTCCTCTTTATGCTGTTCTGATACACTCGTTTTCACTAGTCTGTCTTCCAGGACACTGATCTATACCTCTGTGTTAGCAAATCTGCTGTTGATTGTTTCTCATATTTTTTTTTAATTTTAATTATTGTGTTATATAGGTCTGCTTGGTTCTTTATTATACTTTCTCTTTGTTGAAGTGCTCTGGCCACATGTCTGGGAACATGCTGCAGCAGCCTTGCAGTCAGACCAGAGCACCTGTGCAGAGCCCCTGCCCACCCTATGCAGTGGACAGGGACATAAAAGATGGTGCTCACTGGCCTCTTTGACCTCAGAGAGTTCCCGCAGCTCCCCAGGCTTCTCTATCCGTTCTCTGTCTCATTTGTTGTGAAGAATGTGGTCCTGTGGATAAGCCACTTCTATGTGGGCGTTATAGAGGGGTAGTTTTGGGAAGCTGGCTGGAGCCAGCCAGGTGCTTATGGTATCTGGAGCACTGGCTTGCTGGGCTAAAGCCGCCCTTGGCAGGGCAGCCTGTTGCATGTGGTGATGCCCTGTTGATCAGGGTTGTTCCTTTGGGAGGCACCAGACAGTGCAGCTGGAAACCCACAATGCTGATCTTGCAGGTAGGCAAAAGCACCCAAATAGAGCTTTAGCTCTCGCTGTGCAAGTGGAGGAGGATGTAAACAATGAAACACATTAGCTCCTGTACCCTGAAGAATTCCTGCAGCTTCCAGAGGGCTCCTGCAGTTTCCTAACCTTTCTAGTGGTCCCTTTCTCTTGTTTGTTGTTTGGAAGCAATTCATTCAGCCTTCAGTTGCCTCACAGGGGTAATTGCTGTCTATGAATGTGTATATTTGAATTTGCTCATGGGAAGGACAGAGTTTAATTTCATCCTATGCTCCTGCAGTGTTGAACCTCTGAAAACTTGGATTATTTAATGCAGAAATAGAGTACTACCTACTTCAATAGCCTTCATTGCATCCTGAAAGGAAGGCACAGAATCAGAGTTGATGTTTATCATGATCCCTTCCATCAGTACAGCTATTCTTTAAAGATTTGGGCTCACAAAGCAGTAAAAATAAACTACTTTGGAAAATTTGCTTCTGCAGAAATAACTATACCTTATTCTGCCATGATGCCACTTAAATAAAACATCAGACCACCTCACCTAATCTTAGTATAATTTCCTGTATAATTATCGTAGTAGTAAAACTTTATTGTTAGGGAGCTTATGTAATTTTCCCATGTACTAAATCTAAATATGACCTCAGTCAGGACTCAATCTCCTTATCTGTAAAATGATGATAATAATACTAAGTATATTATCAGTCTATACTTAGTAATAGCAAGGGCAAAAAGAAGTAATGTATGGCACACAGCATTTTCCATAGCCAATGTTTCATATATTCTAAATATACTACCACCACCATTAATTACTCTTTGTGATCTGGTAATAGTACTTCACCTGAGTTCCTATCTTGGCCACACCATGTATGAGCTGTATGACCATGGAAACGTCACTTAGCCTCTTACTGCCTCCATTTTCTCATCTGGAAAAATAAAGACAAGGTTATGTAATACCTCATGGAGTTGCTACAAGGATTAAATGAGATAGCATGTGAAAAACACTTAGAATAAGGAAAAGCATAAAGTAAAGATTTAAGGAATATTAGTTGTAGTTGTTATTGTTGTTATCCTCCATTTTACTTCTAAAGACAGTACTTTGCAAACTGTGTTTTGGAGATACCAGACATCAGGCAGCCCACAAGATCAAAACTATTTTCATAGTAATATTAAAATTCTGTGTGCCTTTTCACTCCCACTCTCTTGAATGTATAGTAGAGTTTACCAGAGGCAAGATGACATGTGGCATCACTGCAGATTGAATGCAGATGCACGTTGGAGACTCTGCCTGTCTTCTATGAAACGAAAAGGAAATTTGAAAAATATATAAAACAACGTTGTCTCTATTTTTTGCAAAATATGGTGATTTTTCCTAAAAGTGTGATTTTATATTAGCTTATGATAGGTTTATTGCTATTGTTTTCAATGATTAAGTAATTTTTAATGCTTAGTGTTAATTTCCAATATAATAAATATCAATAGATAAAATCCACATAAACAAAAGTTCTTTGGGGCTACCAATAACTTTAAAAGTGTAAAGGGGTCCAAAGACAGAACTGTTTGAGAACCACTATCTTAATACAGGAAGCTTCAGTGTTGTCGACAGCCTCACGGTCTCTGCCTGATACTAGATTATAAGTGAAGTCGTGTCTCAACCACAGTTTCTGGTAATGAAACCCAGTAGTAATTCTAATAGATCACACTTAAAGAGTAAGGGAGGCCCCACATCAAGAGAAGGGCCAATAGTCATCACAATGCTTTTGCAGGTGAATACTGCTGCAGGGCTCTGTATGGTCTACTTAGCAAGACTGTACTATTAACATTGTATTTAAAGCTAATAGATATTTTACAACACCTTGAACTTTATTCCAAGTGGCCAACAACTGAAGAAACAAATTCGCATATACCTCTTGCTTGGTGATTAAGAAGTGGCACCAAGTGTTCATATTCTTTGAGTTGCAGTTTTGGAGTTCAAACTGTTTCCCATCCCAGGTTTCCAGTGTGAAATGTCAGACAAGAATTCTTGAAGCTATAAGTCGCTTTGGGTAGTATAGACATTTTGATGATGTTAATTCTTCCAATCCATGAACACAGGACATGCTTCCATTTATTTGTGTCTTCCTTAATTTCTTTCTTCAGTGTTGTATAGTTTTCTGAGTACAGGTCTTTTAGCTCCTTGGTTAGGTTTATTCCTAGGTATGTTATTTTTCTTGTTGCTATAGCAAGTGGGATTTTTTCCTGATTTCTGTTTCTGATATTTCATTGTTGGCGTACAAAAATGCCTTCAATTTCTGAAGAAGGAGCTCCTACCCTTCATGACAGCATGGATGGATCTGGAGAGCATTATGCTAAGTGAAATAAGCCAGGCGGTGAAAGACAAATACCATATGATCTCACCTGTAAGTGGGACCTAATCAACAAAACAAACAAGCAAGCAAAATATAACCAGAGACATTGAAAGAAAGAACAAACTGACAGTAACCAGAGGGGAGGGGAGAAAAGGAAAATGGGAGAAAGTAGGGAAAAGATCATCAAGAAACGTATATAAAGGACACAAGGACAAAGCCAAAGGGGTTAGGATGGAAGGTGGGAGGTGGGGATGGGTGGAACGGGGGGAGTGGTGGAAGAAAATGGAGACAATTTTACTTGAACAACAATAATAAAGCATATACAAAGTTTTTTGACATGTAAGTAAATAAAAGGATGTAGAAGAAATAGTTCATTGTTAACATTTAATGTTAAAAATTATTTTAAAACAAACAAAAAAAGAATTCTTACTCATTTGTAAGCCCCTTTAAATGCACTTTCAGGAGTTTAAAAATAATTCCTGAAGGAACTGTGTCAAGTTCTTCCCAATCCTTTCCCCACACCACAGATAGCTAAGCTTCAGTCTTAAGTAAATTACTTGGGATACTAGGTCATATTTAGAAAAAGGCAAATAAATAGGGACAGTCATCTATAGAAAAGACATATATGGTATGTCTTCAAATAAGCATTTGATACTTGAGTGTATTGCACTGGAACAAATTAGCTTAAGCATATAATATTCTGATTTAGGGTTCCCACCATTTCTGGGTACAAAGTGGATGTTTGCTATGTTGTTTAAGACCTTCTGTCTGGGAGGCTCCAGTTCTTTAACATATATGTACAGATATATGTTAACACATGCATAACACACATGACATATATGCACATATATGTTTAACACGTGTATAATGTGTTTGGTTGGGTTGGATTGAAATGTTCAATAGTAATTCAAAGAGTTTGGCTTATGGGTTAATGTTATAAGAGGGTTGTGTGCATTATGTAGAATTTTCTGCTAAGCGCAGTGGATTTTTAGTAATTAAATTACTTTATTTAAATCTCATGCTTATTTGACATAAATACCACATTTATATTGAAGAATCACATCATTGTTCTATTTATGCTCCAATAATGTTAATTTTTTAAATGTTACTTTACATAAGCTATAACTACACAACATCGAATATCCATCAGGACATAACAAAGCTTTATTTTATTCCCAAACATATGATAGTCCCAAATATACTATTTGATAAGATGATCTTAAATTACCTGGGCATTTAACTGTTTTCATTTATAGCTAGATACACAGTATTATTTTTTTAAAAAGAAGCAACAGGAAACAAAAATTGTTTTGATCAAACTAATACCACAGAGCTAAACAACTCTACTTCAATATTTTGCTAAATTTAATAATCTAAACCAAATGTTATCAGATAAATTTGTGTATAGAGAACAATGAGTCAAACAAAATAAACTATTTACTGTTGAAATATTGTGGAAGGGGCATGGAGCACATGGAAACACATGCACAGGACACATGGGGCAGGCGAAGTTGATTGGATCGTCTGCGCCTCCATGGAGGGTGTGGACAGAGCTGGCTACCTCCTCAGCAGCACAAGGACACCAATCCTCTTAACTTGGACTATGGAGGAGGCTGCTCCTTAGGGGTCTTTATCCCAGGGGACACCGATTTGGGTAGAGAGCCATGCAAAATAGATCTAACTACCAATTTATAGCTAAGAATTCTTTCCCCCTACATTTTCCAGCCAGTATCTCAGTAGGTACTGAGTACACTCTAGGCTTCAGGGATGATCCATCCATTCCCTCCACCTTGGCACTTTAATGTAAGACTTGGAAATTCAGGCAACAGATCACTACACCACCAGCAGTCTGCCAGTGCTCAGTGCCGGTGTATGTTGTCCTAGAGAAGTACCTAATTTAGATATTTCCCAGGACACAAGCCTGTCCAGACAGGCTGTCCAGACAGTATGAGAACAATCATATAAAAGCTATCCAATCTTGAGATACATCTTCAAAGTTGTCGAGGCATTTAGTGTATTGAGCTTTTTGTTTAATTTCATTTTTGCTCCAATTGGAGTTTGGCTTCATTATTTGTTCTCTAATTAAACCTATAATATCGAAATGACAAGGTCAGCGTTAGCCATATTCTGATAAATCAGAAAAAAAAAAGGAAAGTCATATCATGTTCCCAAGTTCTACTTTTTTTCTCAGGTATCTGGGTGTACTGAGCCACAAATTGGGATTGGCTTAATGACCCAATTAGTTTATATTCATTTGGTCTTTTTTATCAAATGGATGAAAATGGAATTGTAGATGAATCTTTTAAGATAAACAATGCTTGTAACTTTCCAGACATGACCATACTTACTCAAACCTTCTCAATGGAAGTGAAATGTGAACATGTTATGCATTAATACAATTTAGTTCAACAACTAAATAATTCAACCCATATTTATTGAGTGGCTACTATGTGCTAGTTCTGAAAATGAGAATTAAGGAAAAGATAAACTTATCTTAGGGAGCTTATACCCTAGGTAAGAGACACAAAGTAAACATCATCTTCTATCAGCGTGATACACACCTGAGGTACAGGTATGCACGGTGTGCTTTGACAACACAGACGGTGATGATATTTTCCACATTGTGGTTCCCGTTAGCAAGCACAAACTGTATATGTCTTGAATCTCTGCTGAGTACCCAGTAGAAGTAATCTAAGAAATCAGGAAACCTTCTTGTTACTTCCTAATTTTTTGTTGCCAAGGCTGCACTGATTAATATTCAGAAAAGCTACAGTTCATGGCACCTGTTGAATGATATTAGAGGAAGTTTTCTGTGTTGCAAATAGAGAATATGTTAAGGAGGCTGGATTCAAAAGGATCCAGGTTTTCATACTTTCTCCTTCTGTTTTATCAGACAAATAATCTGTTGCAACTTTGCTGCTTTTCTTCCATAGCTTGGCTCTGTTCCCATGCACCATTTTGTTCTAGGGGATGCCTAAACTGATTCTTCAGCGTTAGCCAAAACAAATGAGGAGCTTGGCGCTCAGTCTGCTCGCACAGCTGCTGTGATTGAAGTGCTCTGCACCTAAGACAGTGGAACAGCTTTCCGTTTGACAGATGAACACATTGAGATTATTAGAGAAACAGGAAGCATTCCATACTGGGAGAAGAAAGAAGAAGAAAGAAAGGGAGGGAGGGAGGCATGGGGGAAGGAAGGAAGATTTAAAGTCATTTCATTCTTATATTAATGGTGGTTATTATCTGGCTGAAAAGTTGGTGAGGAGGTTTGACAGAGTGGGAGCCTAGTATCCAAGTTGCAGGCTTCTCTTCCCCTCAGACTGTAACTGTGAGCTGATGTCTGAGTGCCCCCTAGGTTGCCTGGGCCAGAAAAGTCCTTTGCAGGTTTGGTCTGGGAGACACGAAGTAAAGGGCACTGAGAGGAGAGAAGGTCCAGGAGAACACACATATAAAGGAAAAGAAAATAAGCAGTTGGCTCTCTCCAGTTATTCAGTTATCCAATAGATCAAAACTAGGAAATGGGTGTTTGAGGGCCTTCAGAATAGGTGCTTACAATTTTCATGATTTGGGAGCTTGTGACTGACTCAACTGCAGGAGGACTGGATACAGGTTCTCCAGAGAACAGAACAAATCTCTAGTAGGACAACTCTGTGACAATCTTTTCTTCATAATTTGTACTTAGATTTCTTTTATTAAAACACTAGCCTTGGGAGGCTTCCTTGAGTGCCAGATTTTGTATGCTGAGTCCAGCCACAAACACTAGTGACATTCACTGATATAACAAATCCAAAGATCAGAGAAAAATTATGCAAAGGAGAAGCAGAAGAAGATGATAAATACATAAATCTAAGGCTGTGTCGTTGCAAATAAAATGGCAAAAATTCATATTGAGGGAGGTCTTCAGGGGTCAAAGGAGTCTAGAGCCCTAAGAGATACATGATTTCTGGATCCTCATTTACAATGAACACTATGCTGAGAACCTCCTGTCTGCCATGTCATCTATTAAAGAAATTGTATTGCCAGTCAAGGAATTTAATATATATTGACCAACTACTACTTGCCAGATGTTGTGCTAGGTGCTTTATACAATGACACACTTAAAATAGCACACAATGTAGGTATTAGATACTTTGTTATATATATAAACAAAGGCTTATATATATATAAGCTCATATATATATGGCTGAGACTCAGTATGTCCTAGGTTACTTGGTGGAGTGACAAAGCAAGACTTCCAACCCAGTTCTGTGTTACTACAAAGCAATCTTGGAGCTTGAAAGTTTCTTCTCCACACAAACCCTGCCCTTTCTCTCCTACATCCTTGTTACCTCACAGCCTTCTTTCCTGCATGACCTGGATAAAATCACCCGTCTCTCCAGGCAGGACCCCAGGCTGCTAACAACTGATAGGACCTGGAATGCAAGATGAATCCTGTTTGTAATTCTTGTAACTTTACCAATGGACCAAGTCAGGAGGAGGGGAACTAGTTCTGTCTCATGTATTTACCAAAGATTTCCGATACAGCAAGCCATGCAATATACTTAGTCGTTCATTATGTCAATCGGTGAGTTCCCTGGCGACTCAGGACTGTTTATCACGTTTGCACCTAATATGCATAATGCTTATTCTCTGGTCTTCAGACTAAGGACTCACACTTGCTAATCCAAAATATCATGTCCATTTCTACCTAGTACAGGTATTCCATGTTCATAAAAGCACTTCATGAGGATTCATTGGTAGTAGTGACCATAAAATCAGAAACATTATGGGACTTGGTCAAGTTTCTGCAGCAAATAAATTGCAAAAACAAACAAAAGTCT
>PVKM010002364.1:38593-65913 GCA_004027735.1 Carollia perspicillata | reverse complement strand
TTTTTTTTTTTTAATGAAAGCTCTTCTATGTCTTTCTAGCAATTCCTCGTGAGCTTCGCCTCTTCCAGATGTTTAGCTTGGTCTTTGTCTTGGTCTGTTTGGGCTTCTATAACAAAATACCTCAGACTAGGTGGCTTGTAAACAACAGAAATTTACTTCACAGTCTGAAGCCTGGAAGTTGGAGGTCAAGACACCAGCATGGTTGCATCCTGCTGAGGGCCTTCTTCCTGGTTCAAAGCCAGCGCCTTCTCACCGTGTCTGTCTGTGAGGGGGTGGGTGAGGGAGCTCTGTGAGGTCTCTTTTATGAGAACACTGATCCCATCCATGAATAATCCACCCTCACAAACTAAGTACTTCCCAAAACCTCACTTCCTAACACTATCACTTTTGGGGGTTAGTATTCAACACATCAATTTGGGGGGGACACAAAAATTCAAATCATAGCAGTTTTCTTCTATTAGATTTTGTTGCCTTCAGTGAGTTTCAATTTTCATTCCTTGTCCATGGTTTTATGAAAGTAGCTTAGGCCCATAGCATCTCTAGAGCCAGGAAAATGACATGCAAGTGAGGACTATGTGTGGAGGGATGGTGGCCTTCAGCCCTTCTCTCAAACCTGAGCCTGAGAGCATCTCTACCCACATTTGCAGGTATCTTTCATGTCCCCTGGGCTTAGCATCCCAGAACAATTCACAAGCAGCCACAGGCAGACATGCAGTTTCTATTAGTTGGGATTCATAGGCTCCTACTGCCTGAGTGTCCAAAAAGAGTCTCAAAATCCTTTTGTTCTCTTTCACCTCTTTCCTCTTCCACTCCTCCTTCTCTCTCACCAAGTCCCATACCTGCTCTCCCCTAGAGACTGTGGCTGACTATCTTTGGAGCCAGGCGACCTTTAGGCCCCACCAGCTTTACTATTCAGTTTTTGTTATGTCATAGAAGGGTGTTGGGGAGAAGAGAGTCAGGGGTGTGCGCAAAAGACTCCATATTCCCCGAATGCCTCATACTTGCATTCTCATTTCTTAACCTCCAACGGAAAACCATTCAATATCCTGTGAATTTCACTGGCACTGATTTAAAATTAACCACCTTGATTTCTTTCATTAGTCAAGAATTATCTTGCCTCAGTCACTTTCCTGATTTGTGTCAGTGCCCTCTTGACGAATAATGAAGTGTTAATCCTTAAAAGTTTACACTCCAATTCTTTGAATAGATCATTTAAAACATAAATAGGGACATGCTCATTTTTATTTTAATATGTATGAGTTTCTTGTATTGTTTTGCTTCTTATAATGCCTTAGGACAATTTAAAATGACACGAGTTTCTGAAAAATTATTTCCTGAAATCTCAGATCCATTCATGTAAATCTGACAGTTTCCTATTCAAAACAAGAGTGACTACAGAATGACTGGTAATTTTTTTCTCTGATAGGTGGTGGGGAGCAAAATTCTTACTTTGTGGAAGAGACACTGAGGTCAGGGGAGGACAAATAACTTGTTTGGTTGTGCCACGACACAGCTCTCCACCACCACACTGGAGCAATGAAACGATGTAGGAGCAGCCAGAGTTGATGGTCTCCGATAACTGAGGAAGAGACAGAAAGAGAGGTGAGAGAATAGGAGAGCTACTTTCCATTTCAGTAAGTGTCTTTGATGACTCAGTCCTTCACTCTGCTGATGGGTGAATTCTTATGTGTGGCCACCTTGTTTGTATATCTTTTCAGGACATGGAATCTTAAGAACTATCATAAAGTATGCATAGCTGAAAGTGCGTCTGAAAATACCAATTTATCACTTCAGATGCAGCCTACTCACCACACAGAAACACTTAGACCAAGGAACAATCGTATAATAATTGAAATTAATTAAGTTTATCTTTGGCCTCCCATATCTTCTCTTAGTGTTTAAAATAATATTTCCTTAAATTTGTACTTATGCATTATAAAGTACTTTTGCATTCATTATATTATTTAGTTTTCTTCCTGTCTCTTATCTTACTTTATCAGTTCTCTTCTACCAGTAGTCAGTATCACCCATTTGGAATGTTCACAGTGGGTGACTTTATTCCTAACTTCTTTAGGCAACAGAACACCCCATATTCTTATTTTTCTAACAACAACAACAACAGTGCCATCAACAACAACAACAACACAACAGGACATTAAAAGAAAGTGAAAATAAGAAGAGAGAACGAACTCTTTAAAATCTTTACCATCAAAACATTTTCTAAGGAAAGGATTCGGATACCAGATATTCCTCTTGTGAAGTCAAGTTAAGGTGTTATCCTTCTCAGGATACTTGCTGAGAAACTTCACACTTAATTGGGGAAGAAAGGATTGGTCTGTGTTATTGTAATTTGTGCTCAATAATTGTCTTTAGAAGCCAATAAGTGAAGCACTTATTTTGGGAAACACCTACTGTACTGATTATATTCTACTCTACATATACAAAGCCAGAGTAAAGGTAATTGATGGCTGGAAATACTGCATGTGTACTTGTCTTAACTGTAGGATGCTTATAACCTCATGCTATCATTCTTAAACTAGTCATGAGAGAAGCCACAGCCCTCAATGGAAATAAATATTGAATGATACCACCCTTTTACTAGATATATGAGTCAATTCTAAAGTCATATATATTTATGTTTTCCATGGACATGTTTGCTCTTACCAGAGTAAATCAAATGTTTCTGAGAATGGCTGTCATTCTCGAGGAAACATTGTGCTCATGATAACTGCATAGTCTTATTTCCCTGGGAAATGCCATAACTACTTTTGCTGGTGGTTGTGCTTCATGGCCAATTGATTGCTTCATTGTAAACATATTTTTTCTACCCAAAATTGCTCATCAAGAATGCCAACCCTGGTGTCTGGAGCTAACTGGGATCTTATGAGAGCAAAACTAGTTGGGTCATTTTTATTTCATGTCAACCATAATTCAAGGGCTGTATGGTAAAGTTTCCTTTTGAACTGGTTGGGCAAATATTCATGCTTTCATACAGGTATTCTTCCTAGTAATGGCTTTGTTGCTGCAAGTTGGACATAGACATAGTGACGTCCCAGGTTAGTTTCAAAAAAGAATTTTACCTCCTGATCTGCCTAAAGAATGGTGAAGAAGCCAGAGGTCATTTTTCAAGGAGGCACTCAGAGTTCCTGAAACCATTATGTCCAGGTGGTTTCACACTGAGCTGGAAGTGCTCCCACTGTGGCCTTTCCAGCTGTCGCTGGCTATGGCATCTCAGTCAACCAACAGTTACTGAGTGCATGCCATGTGCCAAAGTCTATTCTGGCTCCTGAGGATACAGCAGGAAACAAAGCAGACAGACTCTCTGCCTTTTTGGAGCTTATTTTTATCAGGGAGATAGATTATAAAAGTGTAAATAGCATGTTAGTTACTGGTCAAGAGCAAAGGAGAAAAATAAAGCTAGGAAGTGGTGTTCAATGAATTGCAATTTATAATGGGACCAGGAAGGCCTCATTGAGAAGATGAGTTTTACATGAAGACCTGATACAAGTGAGAAATACACCACATGGGCTTATTTACCTGGCAGAGGAAACATTAAGCTGAAAAGACCTGAGACAGTACCATGAACTGGGGTATTTGGGAAATAGAGAGAATGAGGCCCGGGGCACTGAAATGAAGTAAGCAGGGGACCAAGAGTGGAAGGTGTGGTAATGATGGGGCTAAGGGAATGCATTAGGCACGGCCTTATAGAGAGTAGTTCTGCCTCTGTTTTCAGGTCAAGAGAAACACTATCTAGAGCATGGAATTCAGCTTCTAAATATGGAATTCAGTTTCTACTTTTAAAAGATACTATTGCTGCTAGGAATATTTTCTGGGTGTCAGGAGCTAATATATCTTCCAATTAGCACTACGGGATACTTTGCTTTTCTTTACGGAAACAAAGACTAATGTGTGCTTGGTGTTGTGTCCAAATTTCCAAATGGAGATTAATTCTTGAGTACTTATAATTTACTTGCTTTTTTTGCTGCTTCTTTAATGTCCACAAAACAGAAAGCCTTTTCCTCTGCCTCCTTGGAATTACTGTACAAGAAGTCATTACTACTATTCCTATATTATGTTACATCTTCTTACATGGTATTGAAATGTCAAATAACTGCCTGAGATTCGAGAAGTATGGCTTTGACTACCTTAATCGTAGATCCATATTTGAGATTACTCACTAGGGAGCACTCAATAAATTATGTGACATTGAAGGGCATTGATTCAATTCCGAGCAAATGACCTCATTCTCCTCAACCTAATCCTTCATCTAACTTGAAGAACAAATAGATGGCTTTTCAAAGCAGTCCACATGAGGTATGAATGCTTGAGGAGAATGTTTGTGAAACGAAAAGCTGGAGGTAGGAGAAATAGGTTCTACCTCCTCCTAAAATGGCCAACTACTCCTTCTGATTCTTGTCCACTATCATTATTTAATTATGATATTTCCTAGGGATGTGGCTTTTCTACTAAAACGTAAGTGCCACAAATAAAGGAATTGTGACTGTCTTGCAATCATTTTCTCCCTAATGCCTAATGTTGTGCCAGGCCCATTTTAGGCACTCAAATATTCATTGAATGAATTTAAATATAATGCACTCCCTTTGTAGTCTTCTGACCTCCCTCCAAAATTTTCACCCTGGGAATCCAATTCAGGATGTTCTACTTCTTAAGGAAATCAGGTACTTATTTAAACGGCATAAGTAAAAAAGTAGCAAGCAATAATGCCTTCAACATACAAACAAATTACCAAGCAGTAATACCTTCAACTACAAACTTTGGGTGAGGTTTCCTGAGGAATTCTGTGGAGGGTGTTGAGTCAGATGCCTGACCCAGACTAACCTCCTGCCATGTGGCTTGGGAAAGAAGCAAAACCCAGAAGTCAACAGCAACAATAAAAAAGCTAGTAAGGACCTTGTAACTTAAAATATTATTGTATTTTTAATGCCTCAGTCCCTCTTTCCAACTATTACTCCCACATCAGAGGTCCTATTTTGCCAATTCCTCCGTCACTACTTAGTGCAGACAGATGTGACAGAAGCAGGAGGAACTCGTGTCTAGTGGACCCGGATATGAATTCCTAATGGACCAACTAAGTCACAGTTTGTTCACCTATAGAAGTGAGATCAAGTCCCTAACTCATAGGCTGGTTAAGAGTAAGTGAAATAAAATATGTCAAGTGCCAGCTTAGAGCTGGTATGTAGAAGCACCTTGAAAATGCTACTTCCCTGTCCCTTTAGATGATGACCCAAGGTTATTAGGGGCCTTTCTTCCTTTTTCCCTACTTTGTGTAGCCATTGGATGTTTAGGGTTGCAAGGCTCAGAGTCATATGTAGAAGTAAGGTGGGACACGGGGGTGGGGAGGAAATAAAGGGAAAGAGATTGGCAGAGTCCAGAAGACAGAATTCTTAGGTAAGCCATGGCTCAGGTATGATGAGATGATTTAAATAACTTCCTAAAATGAATTCCTGCCTCAAATATCTTACTATTCTAGTTCAACCTTCACACGGCAAGCAGACTTATTTTCTTCATCGACTCGTATCATTTCCTGAGCCCTCATCACTATCCCAAGTCACATTCACATCCCTCTTGGGAGCCCCGTGCTCTCTAACTTTACTGCATTGCTTACTACTCCCTAAAAATACCACAGACTTCTCTGCCTTTATTGACTCGAGAATGCCCTTGCCTTCCTCAACTCCTGCTCATTCTTTCAGTCGTAGCTCGAGATATAGGCTTCTTCAGGGAGCAAGTTCAGTTCTTCCAGGAAAAATATTCCTTGCTAACTCCTACAGAACTTAGTGTATACTGAGATTGTTATAGTTATTTTTTCTGCTTTACATTAATATGGAAAGCATGATTATTAATCATCTTAATCTCTGAAGTTTTGAGTCTGTATGAGGAAACAAAAATAATAAAATATGAAAATAACACTAATTCGCTGACAGTTTGTAATATCAATACCAACTTTTCTAACATTTATCATAAGTTATATCTATCCATCACCATAATATCATTCCCTTTTTTTTCTGGTTGGTCATGCTGCAAACATCCCACAAACAATACAAATGCAAGGTAAGTAGATTGCTGCAAAATTTTAAGAACTATAGGAAATTGTACAGTGCAGGTTAATGCTAAAACCACTCACGAATCTATTGAGAAGATTAAAAAAAAACAGAAATTTGTTAAGAATGATGGAAGAGCATCAAAGAGGAACAATTTGCATACCCAAGCTTTAGGAAAATTCATGAAGCTGGCTAACATTTTTCAGTACAATCTTTCAAGGGAGGTATTATCTTTATTTTACAGATGAAAAAAACCAAGGCACAGACAAGTTACTAACTTCTCTAAGGTCACACAGCTTGTAAGTACGTGGTAGAGCTGGAAAGTAAACCCAGGCTGTCTCGTTCCAGAATCCACGCTCCCAGCCAATACACTCCATCATCTGTACTATTTTAGGCTGATTCCAGATGTTTGTGGGATAAATTAAGATTTTAATAGTCTGTACGAGTATGATCATGAGGAAGGGGGAGACAATTAAGGAAGCTTGTGGTATTTCTGGTTTTGATAAAGGCTTGAAGAAAAATGCAAACATAAAACACAAACAAAACTCCCAAAACTCCTCACTGAAATTAAGACCATCTGGCCTCTTTCAATATATTTTCATTTTGTTTATATATTCATAATTTTTATCATAAAATATAATGTACAGAATGTAAGTTACATAAATATCTTGTGCACATTTCACCAACTGTGTTTTTTCTACCACGTAGATTCGTTTTGCTTTATTGTCTGAACGGCTCTGCTCTGCGCATCTGCTATTGACAGTGCTGCTTGGTTGCATGAAGGGAAAGCCTGTAGGCGAAGGATCAAGACTTTATTTCCCTTTCTTTGCATAACACTGGGCATGGGCACCAGCACTGGGCACAGGCTGGAGTCTTTTTTCCATTCTCGCACCCCACCTAAGGTCCACTTGAGGTTTTTCAGCTTCCTCAGTTTCCCCCAGCAGGCCCAGCCTTGTCTCACGTTATAACAACCCATTCTTGGGCTTTCGTCCAGTCTACTTCTGTGCCTCAGTGCCTTGGGATCCTGCTCTTTGCTGGGAGGCAGAGGCCTGATTTGATGGCCTGGCCTGGACTCCTAGTTTTGCTGAGTTGTCTCAGCTGAAGGAGTGTGGTTTAGGGGTAATACTGGGGCTCCTGGGCCTTCCATGTCTCCCTCGAGGAGACTACCTCACTGTTTATTCTTCCATATGTACTATGATGAAAATTATATTCTCAATAGATGACAGAGAAGAGAAGTATGAAGGAGCTGCCTGTGTTGGAAGACACTTTGATACACCGCTCAGAGACAGAAAGTTAGAAATGGCAGGAACCCAAAAAGCAAAAAAATAGAGAGTGAAACTGCTTTGCATGAGAAAGTATGAACAATTTTAGTTCATTATTCTTTTGTTGTAAGAAGGAGTGGGAAGGTAAGGGAGAGAGAAGAGAAAAAGGAGGGGATAAAGAAAGAAGCCAGCAAGATGATATGATTAGAAACTCTTGGGGTGAAGAGCCAGAGGGAAGAACTTTCTACGAGGGGGAATTTTAACATATGTGCCTTTATGTTTCCCTAATAATTAGAAAATCATTTAACACCAAAGTGATTTGTGTGAATGTGGTGAATGTTGAAAATCTTTATGAGGATGTTTTCACATCAACTCAGCGCAGAATAGGAACAGTGAATGTGGAAGACAAACATAGCAAAGCAGACTGTGCTTGACCTAGGCCACAAGAAGTCACCGATGTCTGTCTACACTGGGACTTTGCACTGTCACAGCGTGGGGAATTTAGGGGTTCACACCAAACTTATGTCTCTTGCAAAGACACTGGAAAGGCTTCTTGTTGCTGGCTTACAGAATTTGCATTTTGTTTGAAAGAACAGGGCTGTGTGAAATAGGGGTGTGTGTGTGTGTGTGTGTGTGTGTGAAAAACCACACAGTACAGTAAAGAGACCTTGTGATGATGAACTTGTCAAATAGTGTGAGCTTCTAGTAGAGAGAGGCTGTGACCCAGTCTGAGCATATGCTTGGCAAACAACAGAGGTGTCCAATTAATAAACATTGAATAGAACCCAGACCTTAAGACAGTACCTGATGATACCGTGGAGACACCTGGGTCCTTTGCTAGCTGATGAGGTCTTATCCCCCATCTTATGTGTCCCTCATATGTTGCTTTTCTATTCTTTGTAGAAATCTTCTGGCATAGACTAAGTCTGCCTGTAATACCGATCTCAGTGGAAAATGAAATATTCGCCGCTGATCTTTCCCTGCTGGTTCATGAGGAAACCTCCTTCCTGCCAATTTTAATGGTGTTTATGTATGCAACTTTCACACCACAGTGATTAGTGCTATACATAGAACTCTTTAGGGAATACTTTGCTTTTTCAGTTCCCAGGTAACAGGATCTACCCCGATAAGCTTTGCTAGAGTTTTTATCTATTTATGTTCAATGTTTTGTGTCCTGGGGGACTTTGCCTCCTACATCCTTCTGGGCACATACTTGGGAACGAAAAGAAGGCAAAGACCCTTCTTTCCTTCCCCAGTTGCCACCACTGTCCACAAATCACTCAAAACATTTAGTAACTGTTGGAATAAAGAGTAAAAGGGTGAAGGACAGAGAATGAATATAATGCTTCGCCAACATTTCAGGTTTTATCAGGTTCCCTGCGCTCACTTTTCTCCTCTCCCTACAAATTTCCCCCAACTTCCTACTTAAGAAAAGCTCAGCAAATCTTATTCATTAGCAAAGGGAGCATATCCTTGACCCCTCTTTCCAATTATGATGCACTGCACTGCTTTACATGTCTTGCCACTCTGAAGTTTCTTAAGTTGAGCAGAAGGGATATGCGTGGCTCTTAAATCTCATGCAGCTTTTAGTCAACACTCAGGTTGTTAAAACCCCACCAGAGAGTACAGATATGCAACTCTGGAATCTGGCCAGAAGTCATGTTAGCAGGTTCCCTGAGAGCCTCGGCTTTGTTTATATATACAAACAGGGCTTTGGCGAGACACCAGGGTTGGCGTTCTTGATGTGCAATTTTGGGTAGAAAAATTATGTTTACAATGAAGCATTCAATTGGCCATAAAGCACAACCACCAGCAAAAGTGGTTATGGCATCTCCCAAGGAAATAAGACTATGCAGTTATCATGAGCACAGTCTTTCCTCGAGAATGACAGCCATTCTCAGAAACATTTGATTTACTCTGGTAAGAGCAAACACGTCAATGGAAGACATAAATATATATGACTTTAGAATTGAGTCATATGTCTAGTAAAAAGGTGATGTCATTCAGTATACATAGGTCCTTCTTACCAAGAGATGATCACCATGCATGTGAAGTGCTTAACACACAGCCTGTCGTACAGTAAGAGCTCAGCAGTAGCAGTGATCACGGTGGTAGATTTCAGCAACAGCACAGCCTGCATCATAAGGTCATACTTATAATGAAATCAAAGCTTTGGCCTCTCTTAACTATTCTTTCACTTAGCATCTGCATCAGTTGTTTCTATAAGGCTTTTCATAAATTATTAGAACTCTTCCTTAATTTATTTGCTTTCTCCAAATAATTGAATGATCGAGATCTCTAACACCTCATACTAAAGATGTAGTTGAATAATATTATACCTCATTGACACTAAGACATCTGGTGGAAAATGGTTAAAATCCTTCTTTGACATGTTAATAAAAATTAATAAAACACAAGAAAAAATTAAACCTCCCTCATTTCTTAATAAATGTCCTTTAACAGTACTTACATGATTGTGAGTGAAATTTATTTGATTTGATTCTACAGTTAACTTGCAAGATTTTATTTAAAAAGAATGAAACAAAAAGCTGTATTTCCACATACCATCCTGAGAAGAAAGCTATGAGTATTGAAAAGCCACGTCAGTTAGAGGTAGAAATTCCACAGCTTTCATTTTTAGCTTCTACGAGGTCGATACGCTATTTGGCCCTTGCGTTTCTTCATATGAGTCTTCATTTATTTAAACAGAGTGCCTTTTTTTCTGCATCTAGAATTAATTACAAAGCTACTAGAAGGCAAGTCTGATATTAATTGTTCTGTGAGACTAGCTGCTAATGCTAAAAATCAAGTTCATTGTGGAAACCTCTCTGTGGGAATCTCTTGATGCCCACAAAGCTTGATCCCTCATTTTGCTCAGGTCTTGGCACCAAAGTTAACCTAAGAGAGAACTTCTGAGAGAACTTCCTTGAGAACATAGTCTTAAATAGCATCTCTCATCATTCTCTGCCCTCTAATTGTGATCCATTTTCCACAGCTCTTACATTTCCCTAAGGTATCACAAATTAATTTTTGATTATTGCCTTCCTGCCACCTCTTACCATCCCAATGGTCACAAGATATGAGAGGACAGGGATTTTGCCCATCTTTACCAGTTTTATAACAGTGTTTAGAATGGTCTCTGGCATGTCTTGATGTCTGGTAAGTATTAAATAGATAAATTAGCAAACAAACTGAGGAGCAGAGTGGCACGGGAGAAAAATTCTGGACTTGAAATTAAGGTACAGTTTTGACTTCTGGCTACATTTGTACCAGAGACATATGTTTACGGGTAAGCAAATTAAATAGTTTCCACTTTTGTTTCCTCATGCACAAAATGAGAAATAACAAAATCTATTTTGCAATGGAGTTACAACATTCAGTTGAGACGGTATTTATAAAAATGCTTTATGTATTCCTTATAAACAATGTTAATGTAAAGGGATTTGTTTTTATTAATTACAGACTGATAATTATAATTGAACTCTTCTGTTTTATGTTCAGAAGACATAACAACACTTTCTATGTTTGACAGTTAGCCAGCTTAACCGTGTCACATGTCACTTAAGTTTCGTTTTTTTATTTCCCTAGAAAACACAGGAAGACTATACTGGAATATAATTTTGACCATTTGGTTGTTACTCTGATTTTTAACCGAAGCATTAATGGAAGCCAACTTCTACCCCAAAACCTGCTCATACAAGTAAGACATTTTTCATAGGTTTCTTGGTGAGGACATTTCAAATAGATACCTAGCACAGGCATTATTAAGACAATTCTACCTGAAAGCTCAGAAATTAAATAAATACGTGGTAGGCTTTATTTGGAAGGTGATGGTAGATTGTAGTTTGAATTTTTGTAATCATTTATTAAGAGTGTAAGTTCTTGTTTAGAAATGAATTATCAACTATAAACTAAAAGCTGTGCAAAATAATTTTTGATACCTAGAATATTTTATTTTCAACTTTTAATTCTGGCAATAAAAATGAATATAAACTCTGGAAGATTTTGAGAAGTTATTGATAAGAATATTAATTGAAGATGCATTGATTAATAAATTATCAATTTCAAATTTGGCACTATATATCCAAAACTTTATATGTATAATCATTGTTGTAATAATTCCACCTCTAGAGATGCATCCCAAAGGAATATGCATGGTTGTAAGCAAAGCTTTATATCTAAAGTTACTTATTACAGCATTGGTTATAATAGCTAACTTAGGCAAAATAATCTAAATGTCTAGTAATAGGGAATCAGCTGAAAATTACTGTATATTTATTCAAAGGGAATATTATAAAGCCAGGCAAAAGTTGTAGAAGAATATTTAATGTCATGAGAAATATTCATGATATAGCATCCAATGAAAAAAAGTCCATATAATAAAAAAACAGTCCGTATAACAGTCCAAACCCTTCCCTCCTTACTCCTGGCATTCCAGGCCTGATTCGGTCTTCCCATTCTCCCTTTTCTGTAGCATTAAAAGCCTAGGACTGGTTTGCCTATGTCAAGAGCTTCCATGGAGTGTGGGAAGTTGTGAGGAGGCTGAGCCAGAAAACTAAACATCTTCTGTTTGGAAGGCTGAGAACATTCCGAAAGCAATGAATTTTGATTTCCAGCACACAGTCAGATCCTATAGACCCAGAGGCCATTCTGTCTCAAAAGCAACTATTTGTTAGTATTAGAGCTGAACCCTTAAAAGGCAATGTTGTTTTTCTTATTTGCAAATCTTGGGGGTGGTGATGGGATGAAGGTGAGGTCAGGGGTGAAAGAGTTGGTAGAGTCTCCCTGTAACCTATAAGTACCCACTACAAGCCCCGATGAGGCCAAAGGCATAAATGCCATTTCTGCTTATGTTACTTTGTTTTGTCCTATTCCTTCACCAAATTAAAAATATGTGCTGTTGGTCACAGACAGCCTGTGAACCCATCACTGTCACTGGGTGAACTGGCCTCAAGTGAATGCCCTACTAATGCTGGGTCAGCAGCAATATGTTTGGAGCTGAAAGAAAGCACATCCATTATCATATTTTTACTCCTATTTTTAGTCTTAAAAGTACTCAAGGCAGTTTGCGTTCATCTTAGGATTGAACCATTGTATTTGGTATGCATATCAATGAACTGGACTGTATGTACCTTGCTCGTCACCTGGGCATGGTGCTGCACAGTTGCCTGGAAGGCGAGGGAACACTCCTTTCATAAACACTCACCTGTCCTGCTGAACATTTTGGCACACCTCCATACTTGTGTAGAGATGGCCGAATCTCAGGTACAGAACCAACGGACATTTCCACATTGCTGGAAGACTGATCTCTGTGTAACTGAAGCTGTGATTTTGAGAGGTCTTTTGCCATTTACAATTCAGTTTTAAGATGTGAACATACTGAATGCATCATTTTTTCTCTTGGAAAGAAAAACCTGGTAATGTCAGCCACTTAGGTCACATTCTGCATACCAGTTCTGAATGCATTTTTAGTAGTCTGGGTTCATTTATCAATTACTTGTTGTTATACATAGATGCCTTCAGCCTGAGATTTCCTTTAACTCTTTGTGATGACCACAAATTGCTAGATGCAGCTCTTCTGAATGGTCTGCTGTTCAAATCTACTCATATGTCTGATTTCTATTGATGTGGTGCTTTTTTTCATATTGATTTTGTATCTTATTGATCTCTTTAGTATTGATTTATCCCTGACATTCTCAGATAGGGTGCGAGATATCAGAATCATCTATACCCAGTCTTCCCTACATGCTCTCCTCTCTCTCAGGGATTCTGATACATGTCAACCCCTTGCTTCAGAACAATTGATTTTGATGTTTCTGTTCATACTTTTCATCAGGGCAGGAAGTACTTTTGGAGAGTGGGGGAACCCCTGCTGGCAAGTGTGTGGGAAAAAGAATTTGGTAGCTGACCAAGATAAGGTGAAAGTCCTCTGAACAAAAATAACTGCCAAGGAGATGGTGTCTGGTCTCCCCAAGGCTAAGCTTTGGGTTGTCCAGGCCGGTCATCTTCCTGTCCCATGAAGAGGTAGTGTCATCCAATTGGTTTGACATAGGCTCCTCCTGCTCATCCATTTGTCTAGTCCTACATGTGCATCAGGATCCTCCTTAGGTCCCATCTTGTCCTTGAAATCTTATAGGGGCCCTGGCTGGTGTAGCTCTGTGGATTGAGCGCGGGCCTGAGAGCCAAACAACCGCGGTTCAATTCCCAGCCAGGGCACATGCCTGGGTTGCAGGCCAGATCCCAGTGGGGGAAGCACAAGAGGCAACCCTACATTGATATTTCTCTCCCTCTCCCCTTCCCCTCTAAAGATAAATAAAGAAAGAAAGTCTTAAAAAAAAGATATCTTATGGGTAGCCAAATTTATGATTTCCTAATTTCTGTCTATTGTGAACACCTTGGCATTCTATGTCTCACTTTTGCACACATGTTGCTTATATTCTTTCACTGTTTCTTGGGTGTAAATCTCATCATTCTAACATGATTACAAATTCCTCAAAGGCTATACCTTTTATTACTTTTTAAGTTTTCCAGGAGAGAACTTGGAACAGAAGAGAAGAAAGGGAACTAATACTTATATAGCACTACTGTATGCGAAGTACCAAGGGCAGTTCTCGATATCTTACTTCAATTTATTTCTGCATGATATTACTTCCTTGGCACTGAACAAAAATGAGATTGGAACTTTAAGTAACTAGCTGAGAAACCCAGGAACTTAGCTGAGAATGTAGAGAATTGCTGGGCTTACAGAATTACAATCTCATGTGTTACCATAGTATCTAAACGCTAGCTTCATTATAATTTAAAAGTATGCTCAGTGTTCACTTTATTTACGGATTTTACTGTCTTCTCTTTTTAGTATGTAGACAGGACATTTTTCCTACCTTAAGGTATTTTTTTAATGCTAGCATTCAGTGCTACTATAGTTTATCTTGTTTCAGATTACATGATAAGTGTATAATGATATTATAATCAGTTTCCCCAAAGTCTTGATACAAATTCTTTGGGACTATCATGTTTATAATTACATTCATAATATTGCTTTCAAAACCATCTTTTCTCACCTATTATAAAGATGTGTCTAGTAATGGAAATAAAATAATTTACCTTAAGAATGCTATTTATATTAACATTGATTTTTATTTATCACAGAAAATAACTTTCACATAAATAGAATAAAAAACCATTGAACTGCAAATATATTTTTGTTAGTTAATATGTCACAAAATTTCAATCTCTTTCTCTAAGTATCAAGATTGTTAATCTTTTAGTTTTCTTTTATAGATGCTTTGAAAGAATCAGTAAACATCATCACCAACTCTTCTGATATTATAATGCTGGTCAGAAAATTTCATGAATTCTGACAGTTTCCAATATGCCAGCTATTTTTTATCAGTTTTAATTTCAGTATTGAATTCTTGACAGATTTTGCAATCAGTACCATTTTTTCAGGCACTTTTGTTATTTTTATTACTATTTGACTGCAAAATCCTGTTATTTCATTTTTTCAGTAAAAATTTAATTTTTGAAAACTGTGTTTAATAGTTTCAGACTTTTAAAATTACCACTGCATATATTTTTTCTACATGCCATTTTTCATTTTTCTTAAGTTCATTTCCATGGACTATGTTTAAAATTTTCATCTTATTTGTCTAGCATTGATTTCTTTGGTTTTAGGAACACTTAAATAACTCCTATAAATGTCAGGTTTTACCTGATTTATATGTACAGCTTGCCACCCAGCTTTCTCCTGCATTTCATAGCATGTTAAATATTATTATGGTTAAATATTATTATTGTTATTTGTACCTGGTACTGGATCTCAAGAGAAGAAACAATTATGAAGCCATCTCATCATTTGCTTGACACTTTTCATATACGTGGCAGAACAGGTGTAAAACTCTGCATCTGTCTCTGTTAATTAGGGAAATCTATAGAGACAGTCATGTGTACAGGGATTGATAGCATATTCTAGAACCAGAGAGCCATGGATTTGAAACCCGGACCTATTTACTAGTAGTAACTTTGGGCAAATTATTTACCCTTATTGTGCTTTAATTTCCTCATCAGTAAAATGGGGGTAGTAGTCATCACTACGGTATATAGTTGCTGGGAGAATTAAATGTATTAATACATTCAAAATGCTTAAAATAGTGCATATACCTGCACCTGTGTGTGTGCCTAGAGGGAACACTCTAACAAGGTTGTGTTTTAAATGAAGCTCTTGGTTTCACTGCCGCACATGTAGAAATAGCCCATGGCACCGTGTGCTTCTCACCGGTAATACAATGTAGTACATTTTTATATTCTACAGGGGCACTCCTGTGAACCAGGAAAAGACAAATT
This sequence comes from Carollia perspicillata, assembly GCA_004027735.1. Lineage (NCBI taxonomy): Eukaryota > Metazoa > Chordata > Mammalia > Chiroptera > Phyllostomidae > Carollia > Carollia perspicillata. Next base: position 50,249 of record PVKM010002364.1, on the reverse strand, counting down.
GGTTTCTTTTGTTTGTTTTTCCTTTTGAGTAGCATATGCTGATCTTTAAATAAAATGCTAATGACTCCTTTCCTCCCTCCTCCCCCTTTTCTCAAGTCTTTGTCTGCCAAGAGATATTGGCAGCTCTTGGCCCCTTGTGACTGTCTGGAGAGAAAAATCAATGCAGTAACTAACTGATATAAAGATGTCTAAGGCCATGCTTATTTCTTCTCTTTTTTTCTTTTTTAAATATTAAGACTTTCACAAATGGCCTTGGTAAACTTTGCAAAAGTTCCATGAATAAATCTATAACCACATTCACATATAAAAATAGTTACATGAATTTAAATTTCCAAGAAAAGGCCAGGAACTGAATAGGAAGGGAATATATTACTTTGTTATATGCACTCACTTATGGATGGCATATGCTGAATAAACAATTTTTCCTGATTCCATTTCAGTCAAAATCCCAGGTTTTTTGAAAAATCCTTCAACTCAACTAACTGTCTTTTCCTTCAGGAAATCCTTGAAAGCCTCTATTAGTATTAAATGATCTACCCTCCTTATTTTCCCAATGTTGGTTACATACCTTTTATGACACTTCTTATACTATATCATAGACTTCTTGAGGCCAGAAACTCTGTCATTTTATGTCTTATCTTTGGCCTTATATCTCACCCACCCCTTCCCCTCTCAGCTCCTGCCTAGTAGCTGAGGTGGGTAGGTTCTCAACAAATGGTTACTGAATGAATAGATTTACAAATGGCTAGAATTAGTATGGGACTTAGAAAAGATTTAGTTTAATTCGTCATTTTAGCCACAAGAAAACTGAGGCTTTGAGGGGTATCTAATTTTTCCTGTGATCATATAGCAAGCACACAGAAAGGGACAAAAAGATGACCTCTCCTTTGTTGGTGTATAGTTTTAGTTATAATGATTGAAATCTTAGAAGTACAGGTATTTGAGAATTATAAATTTCTAGACTATGTGAGACATTGCTTTAGAAGCAGTTGTGACAAATTGGGTATTTATCTCTAAATATTGTAAATGAGATGCCTATTTAGGCAAACTTGCAACTTTATAAACAGCTTGAGAGAGAAACTGATAAATTCTGTAATGCATTACATTTATTAGTGATCTTGTACTATTTTTAACTTGTAAATTGACTTGGCTAATAAACCACTCACAGTTGTCAGGTTACTTGGTAAAATGGGGGCCTCTGCCAACCTGACAGAGCTGGGAACCATGGTTCCTCCTCTAGTATGCTGCTACCACATGAACTATTAAGATGAAAATCAGTTTCTCTAGCCAAACACTGTTTTTTTTAGCCAGCAGGCACAATACATTGAAACACCTTTTTATTTTTTGATAAACACAGTGAAGCCTTGTTGTCCTTGTAGAAATTCTGACAAGAATCTCACATGAATCATTCATTGTGTGAAAAATATAGTGTTCTGTTAGAAGCAACAGCTAGCCCAGTTGGATCAGGAAACAAAATCCAGCATTAAATGGATGGACACAGGATGAAACAGAATTTAAGACCATAGGGGTTACTTTGAAGGTGGTAGCCAGCTGTGCTCACCAGAATCTTAGACTTTGTTCACTCAAGGGCAGAGGTGTTGGCATAATTTTCTTAATTGAACATGTATCTGGAACAGCACTCATTTTAGCAAGGGATGGAGAACCTATGTGAAGGAATTATGACTGAAAACATCCCTAATTTGGTGAAGGAAAAACACACACAAGTCCAGGAAGTTCAGAGAGTCCCAAACAAGTTGGACCCAAAAAGGCCTACAACAAGACACATCATAATTAAAATGACAAGACTTAAAAACAAGTAGAAAATTCTAAAAGTTACAAGAGAAAAGCAGGTAGTTACATATAAGGGAGCACCAATTAGACTGTTATCCGATTTCACAACAGAAACATTTTAGGCCAGAAGGGAGAGGTGTGCAATATTCAAGGTAATGAACTGCAAGGATCTATAACCAAGGCTACTTTACCCCAGCAAGACTATCATTTAAAATTAAAGGAGAAATAAGGACCTTCCCAGACAAGAAAAAGCTAAAGGAGTTTGTTAACACCAAACCAGTAGTGCAACAAATGTTAAAGGGCTTGTTTTAAGAAGAAAAAAATAGAAAGAAAAAAAACACCAGAGGAAAATAGTCAAACAATAAAATGGTACTAAATACATATCCATCAATAATCACCTGAAATGTAAATGGCTTAAATATTCCAACCAAAAAACATAGGGTAGATGAATTGGATAAGAAAACAATATCCATATATATGCTGCCTCCAAGAGACCCACCTCAGATTGAAAGATACACACAGACTAAAAGTAAAGGAATGGAAAAAGATATTACATGCAAATCTGAGGGGAAAAATGCTGGGGAAGTGATACTTTATCCAACAAAATAGACTTTGAAACCAAGGCTATAGTAAGAGACAAAGAAGGACACTACATAATGGTAAAGGGAACAATCCAAAAGAGGATACAACCCTAGTAAACATTTCTGCACCCAACATAGGAACACCTAAGTATGTGAAGCAAATTCTGATGGACGTAAAAGGAGAGATCAACAGAAATGCAGTCATAATCACAGATTATTATAACACCTCATTAATTTCAATGGATAGATCTTCCAGGCAGAACATCAACAAAGAGACAGTGCCATTAAATGACACACAGATCATGTGGACTTAACAGATACCTTCTGAACATTTTACCTCAAAACAGCAGAATATACATATTTTTCAAATGCACATGGAATGTTTTCTAGGATATACCGCATGATAGGACACAAAACAAGCCTCAACAAATTTAAGAAGATTGAAATCATATCAAACATTTCCTCTGGCCACAATGCTATGAAACGAGAAATCAATCACAAGAAAAACAGTGAAAAACACGCAAATACATTGAAGTTAAATGAAATATTACACAATGAATGGGTCAACAACAAGTCAAGGAAGAAACCCAAAGATACCTTGAAACAAATGAAAATGAGGACATAACAATCCAAAATCTGTGGGACATTGAGGAAGCAAACCTAGGAGGAAAATTCATAGCAATACAGGACTATGTAAAAAAAAACAATAAAACTCAAATAAACCATCTAACTTTACACTTAATGGAACTTGAAAAAGAACAACAAACAAAGCCCAGAGTGAGTAGAAGGAAGGAAATAATGAAGATCAGAGCAGAAAGAAACAAAATAGTCTAAAAAAGCAGTACAAAAGATCAATGAATCCAAGAGCTGGTTCTTTGAAAAGATAAACAAGATTGACAAATATTTAAGCAGACTCATCAAGAAAAAAAGAGAGGACCTAAATAAATAAAATCAGAAATGAAGGAGGAGAAATACAAACTGGCACTAAAGAAATACAAAGGATTATAAGAAAATATTGTGAACAATTATATGCCAACAAACTGGACAACCTGGATGGAATGAATAAATTCCTAGAAACATACAACCTTCCAAAACTAAATCAGGAGAATCAGAGAATCTGAATAGACAGATCACACCCAGTGAAATTGAAGCTGTAATAATAAAAACTCTCAACAAACAAAAGCCCTGGACCAGATGGCTTCACAGGTGAATTTTATCAAACATTCTAAGAAGAACTAGTACCTCTCTTTCTCAAACTATTTCATAAAATTCAAGAGAAGGGAAGGCTCCCAAACTCATTTTTATGAGTGCAGCATTATCCTAATTCTGAAACCATATGAAGACACAACAAACTGAAAATTATAGGCCAATATCCCTTGAACATAGACATTAAAATCCTAAAAAAAGTTAGCAAACGGAGTACAAGAATTATAAAAAATATCATACACCACAATTAAGTGAGATTTATTCCAGGAATACAAGGTTAGTACAACATTGGCAAGACAATAAATATGATTCACCACATAAACAAAGTGAAGTTTAAAAACCACCTGATCATATTGTAAAAGGGTGCAGCCAAGAGGGGGACCCCAACAAGGGATTTGGAATGGGGTCCAGAACTCAAGGTGTCCAGGAAATATTAAGATGCCCTCACCCTTTCCCCCCAGCAGGCGTGAGTTTGGGGAAGGGACAAATGGAGCAGGGCCATTGAGAGCTGTTTTGTACAGCAACGGCTTGGTAGCTAACCTCTAGCATGGTCATTTAACATATCTATAACCTTTAACTGGTTGCATAGATATGTTAAATAGCTGTGGCATGCTCTGAGCCAGGTGGATGGAAGTGACTTCCACCCAAGATGTAACTGGGGGCAGGTTCCCTGAGTTACAGTGCTTGTGTGAGAGCTTGGAGAAGATTGGCTACAGGACATGGGGCCATACTTGCCCAAAGTCACGATGGCAGCTCAGTAAACTTGAAATAATACAGGGATGCTGGCAGGTGTAACTGATTGTAGGAGGAGCTGGAAATGGGGCTGCAAAGGAGGACTGGCACAGGGATTTAAACCCAGGCACAGCAGCCATTTAAGGGGAGTGAACCACGTGGCTGTGGCAGTGCAAGGAAAGAAAACCACGTGCTTCTGGCAGAGTGGGGACCCCTGTAGCCACGTGAAGGAGAGTGGATCATGCAGCTTTGGGGTCCTCCCTTTGTTCATGTGGCCTGGGAAGCAGGAGAGACCTTGCCTGGAAGAAGGGTGAAAGAACTCTTTGCCAGTAGACCATGAAAAGGTGCCACATGGCTTTTGTGGGTGTCTGTAGTTATCCTAAAGGACTTCAATATTTTAATGAGGACATTGGGTCACTACTTTTAGTCTGTATAGCTTTAAATAAACCTTTCCGTTCCTCTTCACAAATCTCTGCCATTGAGAGATGTCTTTCCTCTGGAGGTGGACAGACAAGCCAAATAGGTGGTCTGGATGGTATTAATATACTGTCCTTGGGCGGGGGCTCCCCTGTTGTTCTGTAACAGTTTTTGGCATCCCTGGGTGGGCCAAATATTGCCCCCTGCCTTGGACCTCTGTTCTGTAACAATATCAATACATTCAGGAAAAGCATTTGATAAAATCCAGCACCCATTTATGACAAAAACTGTCAGTAAAGTGGGATTAGAGGGAACATACCTAAACATAATAGAGGCCATATATGACAAATCCACTGCCACCATCATACTCAATAGGCAAAAAACTACGAGCTTTCCCCTTAAGACTGGGTACAAGGAGACAGATGTCCACTTTCACCTCTCTTATTTAATATAGTGCTGGAAGTCCCAGCCACAGCAATCAGACAGAAGAAGAAAATAAAAGATGTCCAAATTGGAAAAAGAGTCTGTATTTTCAGATGACATGATATTGTACATAGAGAACCAACATTCCACCAAGAAACTACTAGAACTGATCAACAAATTCGGCAAATTAGCAAAATGCAAAATTAATATCCAGAAATCAGTTGCATTTTTATATGCCAATAGAGAACTAACAGAAAGAGAAATTAAGGAAATGTCCCACTCACAACTGCTACAAAAAGAATCAAATACCTAGGGATAGACCTAACCAAGAATGTAAAAGATCTATACTCAAAAACATTATAAGACACTGAAGAAAGAAACTGAAGAATATACAAAGAAGTGCAAGCACTCACCATGTTCATGGGTAGGAAGAATTGACATCATTAAAATATCCATACTACCCAAAGTAATCTGTAGATTCAACACAATTCCCATCAAGATTCCTATGATGTATTTCATAAAACTAGAATGAATATTTCAAAAAAGTATATGGAGACACAAAAGGCCCCACATATCAACAGTGATCCTGAGAAAGAAAAACATAGTTGGAAGAATCTCTGTACCTAATATAAAACTATACAATAAGGCCACAGTAATCAAAGAGCATGGTACTGGCATAACAACAGACATATAGATCAATGGAACAGAATAGAGAGCCCAGATATAAACCTATACCTTATAGTCTATTAATATTTGGCAGAAGAAACAAGCACATACAATGGGCTGAAGACAGTTTATTCAATAAATGTTGGGAAAATTGGACAGATACATGCATATAAATGAAACTACACCACCTTCTTATACCACACAAGAATAAATTCAAAATGGATAAAAGACTGAAATGTTAGACAGAAACAATAAAAACTATAGAAGAAAACATAGGCAGCAAAATCTCAGACATTGCTTATAGCAATATTTTATTGGATATATCTCCCCAGGCAAGGGAAACAAAAGACAAAATAAACAAATGGGACTTCCTCAAACTAAAACCTGTTTGCACAGCCAAGAAAATCATCAACAGAGTAAAAGGACAACACATAGAATGTGAGAACATTTTCACTGACACATCTGATGAGGGATTAATATCCAAAATTTATAAATAACTTACAAAACTCAACACCAACCACCCCCCCCCAAACAACCTTTTTAAAAATTGGGCAAAGGGTTTGAATACACACTTCTCCAAAGAGGACATACAGATGGCCAATAGACATATGCAAAGATGCTCAACATCAATAATCACCAGAGAAATGCAAAGTAAAACCACAATCAGATATCACCTCACACCTGTCAGAGTGACTATCATCAATAAATCAATAAACAACAAGTGATGATGAGAATGTGGAGAAAGGGGAACACTTTGCACTGTTGGTGGGAATTCAGATTGGTGCAGCCACTGTGGAAACCAGTATGGAAATACCTAAAAAGAAAAAAATGGATCTACCTTTTGACCCATTGATCCCACTTCTGGGAATATATCTGAAGGAACCCAAAACACTAATTTGAAAGAACATAAGCACTCCTATGTCCATTGCAGCATTATTTATAATCACCAAGATTTGGAAGCAGCCCAGGTATCCATCAATAGATGAGTAGATAAAACAACTATGAGATATTTACACAATGGAATACTATTTGGCCATAAAAAAGAAGAAAATGTTACAACAGTATGGATGGATCTGGAGAACATTATGCTAAGTGAGATAAGCCAGTTAGAGAAAGACAAATACCATATGACTTCACTCATATGTGGAATCTAATGAACAATGTGAGTTTACAAGTAAAATGGAGAAAGACTCATAGATGGAGAGCAGGATGACAGCTGTGGGTAGGGAGGTCAGAGGGTGGAGGGATTCAGCAAAACAGAAAAAGCACTTGTGGATTTAGCAACTGTTTGTTGTTGGCTGGGGGAAGGAGGGAAAATAGGGACTAGATGGCAATGGAAAAATACAATAAAGATTAAATAAAAAAAGAGTGAAACACATTATTGTGCTATTTAAGAATCTACTGTACTGATAACTTTGTATATTATCATATCAAATGTTCAGAGGAAGTAAGAGTGGAATAAAATAAAAACTCATGTAGTTAATAAGAGTGTAGATGGTCACAACTTTTATGGAAGGATATTTGATAATGCATTACAGAATCTTCTTTTTAAAAGATTTTTGTTTTTTTTTTAGAGACAGGGGAAGGGAGAGAGAGGGAGAGAAACATCAATATGTGGTTGCCTCTCACGTGCCCTCTACTGAGGACATGGCTCACAGCCCAGGCATGTGCTCTGACTGGGAATCAAACCAGTGACTCTTTGGTTTGCAGGCTGGTGCTCAATCCACTGAGCCACACCAGCCATGGCCCTTGCAGGGTCTTTAAATACTGAAATTCTTAATTCTACTACTGGAAATAAATCTTAAAGAAATGGTTAGAGATATGAATAAGTATTTGTGCATTAAGTGTGTTGAATTAGCTTTCTAACACAAACTTAGCATCTCAACAACACCTGGTAATAATGTCACAATTCTGTAGAACAGAAATCTGGCACAATGTAGATGGATGGATTTTCTGCCCAGGGTGTCTAATGGCTGAAATCATGTGTCATCCATGCTGAGTCCTGGTCTAGAGGCATTGGGGAAGAACCCACTGCCAAGCTCCTTCCATTTGTTGGCAAAATTGAGTTCTTTCTAGCTTGTAGGACTGAGGTCCTTGTTCCCTTGATGGCTATCTCGGGGCCCAGAGACCACTTACATTTCTTGCCATTTGACCTTCTCCAACAGAACACTTGTCATGTATCAAATCCCTTGTGTGTTGGATGATCTTGGATTTCTTCTATCTCTAACCTCTGGTCCCAGATTTCAAATGCTCACATTGTTAGGTCAGGTGTTAGGATAATATCCCCATCCTTAGGTCAACTGATTTGGCACCTAAATGACACCTGTAAAATTCCTGCACCACAGTATCTAGATTAGTGCTTGACTAAAAACTGGGACAAGGTTTGTGTACACCAGGGACTGGGGCTACTGGAGACTGCCTTAGAATTTTCCCTTCTGTGCTTTATCCCAGAATGATGGTTAGCCTTGAAATTTTGAAATAGCCCCAATTTCCAGCAATGAAATACTAACCAAGTAAATTATAGTACATCCATATAATAAAACATTATAGTGCTATTGAAAACTCCCTATTTTAAGGAATATATAATACCATCATAAAATACTGATTAAAACTAAAAATGAAGACATTAAACTATATGTACAAAGACTGGAAAGAAATACATGTAAATGTTGGTAATGGATGATGGCATAAAAGGTAATTATAATTTTCTTTATATTTTTTATTTTTCTAGCTTTTTAATAATAAACATGTACTCATTTTCTAATTAGAAAAGGGATTATTTGTAAAGCATTTTAGCACTTTTGTGGGTCGCACACTGTTTTCTATTTTGACCTCCTGATCCCTAAACCATCACCCTAGCTGCCATAGAAAAACTATCTTGGCAATTTTTTCACCTTGTCATCTTCAGTCTCCTTAACTCACAGTCTAGGGATCTTGCCGCACCTTGTACCCCTGGCTCAAGCATAGCTTTAATAACACTGACAGTTCTTGTTGCTATTCCCTCCCTCCTGCCTCTTTGGTGGATGATATTAACTGATCAAGGTGCTCTCTCCCTCTGAACCCCGGACTGTCCTCTAGGTTATTCCAGTCGCTATGCCTGATCAGGTGGAATCGCACGAATGATGAAATCAGCAAAGCCTGACTAATCTGGGGATTAAGAGAGTCTGGTCATGCTTGGAAAGCCTCTGAGGCAGGCCAGATGGGTTTCTACTTACACGAAGGAGTAAAGAGTTATTTTTCAGAACACCCTTCCAAAAGTAAGAGGGGTCTGTGCACAAAAGCTTGATTGCAGGAAAAGGGGTTGTTGTTAAAGGAGAAAACTGATTTTGAAAGCAGATGGCATTTGCTAGTCAGATTTCTTGTTGCCACAGCCCCATGGCTGAATCCTAGAGAATATGAGATAACTTCCTTTACAAAAACTTGCAGTAATGGAAATGGCTAGTGATCTTCCCATTTAAAATAATAGCATTATCCCAGTACATCCCATTCAGGCACTGTAGGAAAAAAAAAATAGTACAGTACATGTAATCATTACCCTGGAACTTTCCAAACATATTAAGAATAATTTGAACGGGACTGTAGTTTCTGAAACTCTCTAGATGGAATCATAGACAGACAGAATTTAGTTCTGCTCCCATTTTAGGTTTCTCATTATAGCCTCAAATTTGTGAGATCCATGAATACATGGGTTACTTTCCTAAGTTATGTGATATAGCAAGGAGAGTTTGTCTAGTCTTCGTTGTACAGGTTAGTAAAAGCATGGAGAGATTAAGCCTGTTCGCACAATGATGAATGTCAGGGAAGGACTAGGACCCAGCTGCGACTTAGTTCTTTCCCTCTAGCACACATCATGACTCATCCATAGATGGTTACCAAGCAAATCCTCTGGACAGAGCCCTGCATCAGATGCTGGGAGCTGCCACAAGTATAACTAGAAGTGCAGACTCACTTTAGCCCACTCAAATCTACTGATGCAATTTGACTTGTAAAGTTCAACTGAGTCCATGCAGAATTCTAAGAATCATTATGTGGTGGATTGTATTTTTCAAAGATCAAGAATCTCACAGTTTCTTTGTCCAATGTGTTGCTGACATTCCGTTCTTGAGGGGTTGGACAGTTCCCTTGTTTGCCTTGACAGGTAGAATGTGGAGGAAGGTTTGTCGAATGACTTCTGAGCTTTGCTTATAGATGCAATATGCACGCCTTTGGGATCCCTGAGCTGCCGTGCAGGAATCCTGGCTGCCCTGAAGCTGCCATCCTGAAGAGACCATGAGAAGGGCCCACAGAGAGGCACAGAGAGATGCCTAAGAAGCCTTATTTTTTCCAGACACTGCTCAATTCCTCCTAGCCCGGACTCCAGACATCTGAGTGAAGAAACCTTCAAGGACTCCAGTCTCTGCCACCATCGTGCAGCAACCTCTGAGAATCCCTCCGGCAGAACCATTCAGTCAAGCTGCTCTCAAATTCCTGACTCACAGAAAGTATGAAGACATTAATAGTGTTGTCGGATGTGCCTAAGATTGGGGTGACTTGTTAGGCAGGAATAATTAACAAATGCACACAGGGGAAAGATGTATCCAGAAACCTTCCCAGTTGCTATCCTTGCTTTATGGGGCTGAGTAACCAACAGTGCTTAATTCAAGATAATCCTTTAAAAAACATAAAACTGGTGAATCTAGCCATTTCTACCTTATTGCACACACATTTATCTCCGGTTTGAGTGCTGCTTTCATTTCTGATATACTTTCACACATTCTTTTAATGAGAAACCATTTTTATAGTTCTGTTAAAGATTGCTATAAAGCTCTCAATTTATTGAAGGATGGCACTGCCAAATTGCTCCTCTAGGATGACATGAGGAAGACAGAGAGCTGAAGCTTGCTGGCATTTGCTCTTCACTTGCTCCAGTTTCTGACTCCCTGGGGCCTGCATCTTCCAGGCAGCTCCTGGCTGCATCCTTGGTCAAGCTGGTGGACTGTCTGAGAGAAACAATGAAAGCGGAATCTGCAAAGTCTTAGTGAAATTGATGCAAATGAATTTACTAGGAGTGCTCAGGAAAAAAGCAATTTTAGGTGCTTCACATTCTTTCTCACACTTTGGCAGGAGCTCTGTAAAGAGTTGGCAAACAGCATATGACGTCAAAGAGTTTGCCCAAAGAGCCCCTTCTCTGTTGTTTCTCCACCTGCTCCTTCTCTTCCTCCTCTTTCTGCTTAACTGAAACCTCTCTACTCTGTATTTAACAACGTAATCATTTGGACATGTAACTTAATCTCTCTACATCTTTATACTTGGCTATAAAATGGAGATGAGACAGTAGCCAGTTTTATTTGCTTAATTAGTTTCTTTATTGGATCAGTACATAATTGTCTCTCCCTGTATCATTAACTCTCTGATAATGCAACATCTTCTTGTGTTATAACTTTTGGATTTAAACAGGAGACTGTTGAGTTGGTATGGGGATGGCTACTCTAACAGACAGGTTTCAAAAGGCCTGGGCTCCGCCATCAGAGAAATGCAAATTAAAACCACAATGAGATACCACTTTACACCAGTAAGAATGGCCATCATAAACAAAGCAACAAACAACAAGTGTTGGAGAGGTTGTAGAGAAAGGGGGACCCTAGTTCACTGCTGGTGGGATTGCAGACTGGTACAACTACTATGGAAAACAGTATGGAATTTTCTAAGAAAACTAAAAATGGAACTGTCTTTTGACCCAGCAATTGCACTGCTAGGATTATATCCCAAGAACCCTGAAACACCATTCCAAAAGAACCTATGCACCCAATGTTCATAGCAGCACAATTTACAATAACCAAGTGTTGGAAGCAACCTAGGTG
>PVKM010002364.1:0-38493 GCA_004027735.1 Carollia perspicillata | reverse complement strand
GAAAGAAGGAGCTCCTACCCTATGCAACAGCATGGATGGAACTGGAAAGCATTATGCTAAGTGAAATAAGACAGGCGGTGAAAGACAAATACCATATGATCTCACCTGTAAGTGGAACCTAATAAACAAAACAAACAAATGAACAAAACATAACCAAAGACATTGAAATAAAGAACAAACTGACAGTGACCAGAGCAGATGGGGGAGGGGATAATGGGAGAAAGAAGGGGAAGGGTCGTCAAGGAACAAGTATAAAGGACACATGGACAAAAACTAAGGGGGGTGGAAATGGGAGGGAGGTGGGGAGCACTTGGGGGGGTGGACTTGGATGGGAGTAAAAGACAGAAAACTGTACTCGAATAACAATTAAAATAAAATAAAAAAAGAAATAAAGCAAACTAATAAATTGAGAAATAAAAAAGGAAAGAAAAAAGAAAAGGCCTGGGCTCCAAACCTCTAATCCTTTGAGGGGAATGCCTAGTTCCCCAAGTGATGGCTGCAGAAAGTGTGACTCAGGCAGCATGAAAACCAGAGGAGTGGCCTGTGTCCTAACCTTAGCATTCTCCCTGGCATTCGGAAGGACACTTGTTTTTACTTGGCTTAGTGTGAAGGACAGAAGCAGACTCATTATTTTTAGAAACTCCAGGGAGACCTCGCCTTCCAATGAAGAGCAGAGTGGTGTAGGGTCACATAAGGCCAACATTTGTTTTCTTCTTGTGCGTGGGAATTTGATAATGTAGTCCTAGGGGAAAACGAGGTGGAGTGAGATTTTTCAAAGGGAAAGAACTGGGAGGCACAGAAGGAGGGGGCATGTACTATTAAATGCATTATAGTGTCCAGGACAGTATAGCTCCTTGACAGAATCCCCCCATGACAATGCATTTAAACTGTGTTTCTCTCTGCCTATTATGTAGAAAATAATTGGCAAAAGAGTAGGTAAGATAAATGAATGAAATTCATGGGTTAAAAACACATAGGGAATTTACAAGACACAACATTATATAACATTTGCTGAAGGGACATGGTTCAAGGTACTTTAGAGGGGAGTGTTTCCTTTTTTCTAGCCCAGGCAGCTTTCTTCCATCAAATCCTGCAGCCCTTGACTTTGATTCCTTCCACAGGCCCCGAGGCTCCTGGGGAGGAGCCCTTCTCATCTCCTGGTCTTTGGCATCTCTGGTGCATCCCAGAGGATCAGAACTGCAGCACAGGCCTGGGCAAAGGGCTTGTGCTTTGGAATCTTAAGGCCTGGGTGGAACCTTGGCTTCACCCCTTACCAGTGGAGTGACGATGAGGAAGCCATTGTTTCAGAGTCGTGGGTCCCTAATTTTTAAAAATCTGGGAACAATATTTACCTTGAAGGTATCCAGTGAGGACCACAGGAAATAAAATATGAAAATGCTTCATATAATTTAATCTTTAAACAAGTGTTAGTTATCATGCCTACACTGTTTCAAAACTATTTGCCTTTCCTCTCGTATCTGACTGAAAGATTCTTGAGATAAAGATTTTGAGTTTCCCCTAGTTTCTGTCATAATAATTGGCATAAGTTGGTGTTCAAAAAGTTTTTGAAGGAATGTGTGAATGAGTGACTAATGAGGCCGTTTTCCATTATAACACCCTTCTGCCTGAGTTACAGGAGAATTCTGAGGATTATGGATTAATCTTTGTGCCTCTTTAGGGATAATAATGTACCCTGAGCTTTGCAGATGTGCAAGTGCAGTTTATAGAGCGATTTTGTAAGAATTAGTATGTGACACAGTGCTTGGCATAGTTAGGAGTATGCTCATTTCCTTTTCACACTTCCCTGTAAACTGTGGCCCCGGAAATCCATCCTTTCCGGGATGGATTTTGGGAACGATAGTTCCCAAAGGGTGGTCCCCTGGGCCAACAGCATCAGCTTCTCCTGGAAACTTTTTAGAGAGTCAGATAATCAGGCTCCATCTCATATCCACCGTATCAGGAATCCTGAGGCTGGGGCCCAGGGATCTGTTTTAACAGACCCTACAGGCGATTCTGAGGTACTCTGAAGTCTGAGAACATAACTTCATTTAAGAAGAGAAAACTAATGTAAGGAAGAAAAATAACAATCATGTATTAGTTTTTAATGGTATTTGGTTTTAAAGTGTGTTGCCAAATCTATTATTTGAAAAGAAGCCCAGATAGGGAAACTGAGTCACAGGCATGGTAAATAACATACTCTAGACTAAGCCAGTCTGCTAGAGCTGCATTCCCTTATATCGAGTTTCCTGTACATTGGCTTTCTCATTCGGTGAGCTCATTAATGCTAATCTGGGAGATGCAGTTTGTCACCTCTCGGGCAGTATGCTAGAGGGGCAGAGTAGCTAACTGAAATGGGTCACCCTAATGGTGGGAAACTGAGGTGCTGCTTCCCAGTGGGGCTATCTCTTTCCCCTCTGGTGGGGAAGTGGATTTGGTTTGTTAGGGTTCTTTAAATCACACCATGGATAAGAGTTATCCATTTCTATACATAAAGGACAATGTGACCCTGTCTTCAGTGAAGTCAGACAACTTTGGATCAGTTATAAAATCTGTGAAAATCGAGCTGGTCCCAGGATTATGAGATTTAGCAAAACTCAATCAGAAACTGAGATATTACTATGAACGCTAAGCAGAAAGCTGAGGTAAGCACACATTTGGTTCATAGCAAGGTCACAAAGGTGATAAAGAGCAGAAATAATGAAAAAAAAAAGAGGGGCTTCCTGGCTATTTCTGCTATGAATATCTCAAATAGGACTGGTAACGTGATGAGAAATTGTGTCACTGGTGCCAAATAGTGTCATGCTATCATTGAAAAAAATGAGAGCATTTTAATTTGTCTTTGTTCATGCTTGGATTCATCCTGCTTCAATAAAAAATAAGCTTCACCATGCTGTTTGGCTATATTGAACAATAATTGCTCTTGTCTGTTTTCCCTATAATTGTTTTATTGTCTGCCTTTTCTCTCCTTTACTAGTAATATGTCATTGTTTGTGTTTTGAAAGGATAATAATGTTAAAACCCTAAAGTAATGTATTTGATGTTTCTGTGGAAACTGACAATACTAATGAAGCCTGGAAGCCTGGTCCTACCCTGTAGTCTAACTGTATTATTTGTTATACTTTGAGACAACAGTTTCTGTCCTCCTGTCTTTGTTGACCTTCTTCCAACAGCCAACAAGTGACCAACCTTTTTATGTTTAATCTTTCACCTCTACTCTCTCTCTCTTTGAAAAAGATTTTATTTATTTATGTTTAGAGAGAGGGGAAGTGAGGGAGAAAGAGAAGAAGAGAAACATTGATATGGGAGAGAAACATGGATAGATTGTCTCTCGCGTGCCCCCAGCTGAGGACCTGGCCCACAAACCAGGCCTGTGTCCTGATTGGGAATTGAACTGGTGAACTTTCAGTTTGCAGAATGATACCCAACCCACGGAGCCACATCAGTCAGGGGCCCTTACACCTCTCCCCTCTTGTTGAAACGAAAGCCTGAGATATGCTGGCCTCAAAAGCTTTCTCTAGTTTAGGGTCACAGATGATTTGTAGGGCTGCCTTCATTTTATCTGAATGGCCTTGGAATCACTGCCACCTGATGGGAAGAGGAGAAAGCTTGAAAACTGAATCAAAGGAAATCAAGGGACTATATGACCCTAGAGAATGTATGGACTTTTGAGGAAACTGTCTTAGAATGATATTAAGTTGTTTGGAGTTACAGGGTGAAGCAGTGATTGATGAGAGTATTTCTCAACTGAGGTGATCATCTCAGGTAAGCAGCCTGGCACAAAGATCATGACAGAACTTAACTGTCATTTAACTCTTGAAATATGTGTCTTCTATGACTGAGAATATCTAGAAGATGAGGTTGGCTCTTAGGAAGCCAGAAGAACCTGATTCTTCAAGGGTCATGGACTCCTCCAAACAGAGCTATAAGGCGTGGTCACACTTACCAACGATACCTTCTCAACTCCTCAATTTCCTGTGATCCTATCCCCCTCCTGGGGCCTCCTCAGGATACCTGAGCCTTTGTAATACCTCCTGAGGGTACAGAGCTCCCCAGTGAGGTTCCTCTTTAGGGAAGGGTTGCAGGCTACCAAACCTTCCATCTTATCCTTATTCCCCTCATCATTCTCTTTTTCAGTTTTATTATGGAGAGGAACAACAGTTTGGTAGTGGGCAGGGATGGAATATTATTTTAGGTATTGAGTTTTGCATAGAAAGTAGATTGTCATGACTAATGACATATAGGTTCTAATAGAGTAGAATTGGCCAACATAGAAAACCAAGCAGAGCAGAGCTTTGCCTTTTCAACTTGGTAATTGCTTACCATTCTGCATTAGCATCTAGGCAGCAGCCTTATGAATAAGCAAGGAAGACAATTAGTCTTCTTTGCCCAAGCGTATGACTCCCGTGAATCTGTCACAGTGTCTGAAATTCCACCATTCGAACTGCCTTCCTTTGGATTATAGCACTATATTTCATGTATTGTTTTCTTTTCTTCTTCTTCTTTTTTTTTAAATGGCAGTCCTGATGGAAAAGGACAAGCCAAACAAACAAAACAAACATATTCGGAGGAACAGCTTCAAGGAAAGCACGAGAGTTTAAACCCATCTCTTGTGTTTGCATACATCCCAAGTTCAGTCTCAGTTGCCACTAATCTTTCAAGGTTGCAAGGGCCAGTCTTAAGGGACCATCTCTCCAGCCATTGACAGTGGTCGCTGAGGCCAACTGTCTGGCTGTGACAGGAAGCAGAAGGGAGACACAGGTACAGATAAACAGGATGGAAGTGTCCCATTCTCATGAACTAAACAGCTCTTTTACTAAAAGTGGACAGAATGGGCCACTCTTCCTTCAGCAACCCAGACCGCACTGAACAAGTGTACCACTCTATCTTGTTGCAAATTAACCTCTGGTTCTCTTGCTAGAACTATTCTGACTTCTATTTGAAGGTATCTGGCTTGTATTGAGAGTTTACTTTCTCTTAGAGTCATATATTTATATCATACCTTCTTAAATTTAATTTATTTATTGCTTCTGGACTTTTCCTTTCTGGAAGTTCTCTCATTATGCTTTTTTTTTTTCAATTTGGTGACTTTAAATTTACCTTATCCTCTACAAGTTTTATAACCTTAATTTTTATTCTTGCTTATGGTTGTCTAATGAAGTTGTTAAATAAGATTGCAGTGGTAACGCATTAAACCCTCTCTGTAACTCAGTGTATTTCCATTTCCCCACTGCTTCAGGCTATGTTTGCTATTAAGGATACTGTTCACATCTGCACCAATTTGAATTAATTTGATTATTCAGTTACCATGAGCTTCATGATATATAACAGACTAATTCCTTCATCCCATATAGTGAGAGTGCTACTGAGGGTTTGAGGAAGTGTTATTCAAGTGGTTGAAACTGCCTCAGGAGCTCACAAAGCTTCCACCTGTAATGAAACAGCTAAGTCAGATTGTTCCATTAATCCATTGGTCCAATCAAATCACTGAATGTTTGGGCACATTTGTGGCTCTGGCCTGCGAGTTGGTAGGCATCAAAGTTTTAGCCCTGCTTGTGGGATTCATTTACATTCTCCCTACCTGTGCTCCCTGTCATAATATGGGTGATGTTTTCCATTTTTTGCTTTTGAACTTTAGAGGACTCATAAAATTATAAAGGAACTTGCTTTTCAGATTAAAGTTTAATAGTATATGTTATCTGTTACTGGTTAATATACTTCTTGATACTGTTTTTCTTTAATATTCTCATTCAGAAAGCTTGTTGACAGAGAAACCCACTGTATTTTTCCATTCATCTCTTTCCCAGCCACCTTGTTAAACAGGTCCAGAGGGTGCCCTCCTGTAGATAGTAATAATGTTCATGCAGCTAAGCAACATACTGCCCTGTTCCAAGGGGCCAGAGTTGCTTACAGTCTTTTTTCTCTCTGATCATGTTCACCCTTATTGCTAGAGATGGTATGACTGCCTTGGAAAATGATTCTATGGTCTGAATGTTCTTTTATTTTGGAAGAGATCATGTGATAGTTGCTTTTTTTGAGTTGGCTATCCTTGTCCACTTTTACCTCTTCCTTTATAAATGTATGTATATATTATAATGTCCCCATATATTCTATATTACTATTGACTTTTAGTTTTCATAGAGCTTTTAAATTATATTTTTATTTTTTACTAGAAGTAGTACGAAGCACAGATTAGTTTTGTCTTCTCTTCTTCACTTCTTCCCTGTTGATCAATAAAAATTGGCCAGTAGGGTTAATGCCATTATTCTCTTTCCAACAAGAAAGAGCCAGATTGGTATAATCATTGTTTTGGTCATCATCCCATTGACAATATGCAGAAGTCACCACACCCTAGACTTAACCTCTTTGCCTCTTCATTATATGGGTGTGGCACCTTCACACTATGTGAGATTTCGATGGTATGTACAATGTTAATTTGTTGGATGAAGCCATTTGATATCTCCTTAGTCATGGGTTTCTTCTGCAGGTCTGTCTGTGGATAAGGGCTAGAATAAATAAAACACACACACAAAAAATAAAGTAGACCTTATCCTCTGCTTTTCCATCTCCTCTAAGCCCTTTTGGCCTGGTATAGTAAAAACTCTCTTCATAAGTTGAAGAGAAAGGCAAAAAGGAAAGGCAAAACAAATTCCAATTAATTATACTAAATATCAGTTAGCTCCCCATACCCAAATGAATAATGAGAAGAAAAGAAAAAGATTCAAGCCAAGTTAGTTCCCTCTTTCAAAAAATGGCTATAAAATATGATAGCTCTGATCTGATCATCTGGCAAGATGGTGACAAAGTAGGAGAAATATATCATGAACTGCCTCCCAGAATCAGACTGGAAATAAAATTAAAGAGGAGAACAATCATTTAGATTAAAGTGAAGGCTACCTGAAAAAGAGACTTTTAACCAAAGATGGCCAAAACACCACTCATAGATTGGTAGGAAGGACAGAGGCATCTTAAAGGGGCCCCCTATATACACAAGCTGAGTTAAGTGGGCAGTATGGCTGTGAAAGCTTCCTTTTGAGAGGAGTGAAGGCAGAACCACAGATTGGGCTCCCAAGCACAGAGAGCCAGTGCCAAGATTGGTCCACCACATAGCGTCCAGGGGAGAAAGGCCGTGGGGGCTCTGTCTGCAATGGAGAGACTAAAAGCATTGGAGACAGACCCACATTTTTTTCCTTAAAGGGGCAAAGCACAGGTTTTGTGTTTCTCGGTATTCACCTTGGGCCCCAGTGAAGGAAAGGCAGTACATACTGGAGTCCTATGAGGAGAGGCTAGAGTGGGAGGTACAAGGGAGAAACTGGGGGAACTGACTGTGGGATTTTCAGGTCGGGATATACCTGGACTACACAGCAGCCATCTTTTTTGAAAAAACCAGTCCCTCCCAGGGGAAAATCAATGATCTTACCCTATAGGATACTACTTCCCACACCCTCTGGAATTCCACTCATCATACTCTCTAAAATCCTGTTTGCTCCACCCTGCACCTTTTTGTTCTTTTTTCAGTTTTGATCTGTCTTGGTGTTTTGTTTTTCTTTCATTTCTCCCAGCCTGCATCTTAACTCTTGCTAAGGAGACAGCAACATAAAGACTCAGGGGTTGTCAGAAACTGGCTGTAGGGCACAGCTTATCCATACACTTTCCTGGGAAACAGACAGGTGCTTTCCCCTCACAGGCGAGCCACAGAAACACCTACTAGTACCCGACAGACCCAAAACCTGAGTTCCGGAGCCCTACTAGGAGCCCTTCCCTGCTGAGAACAGGAAAATAACCCCAGACAGACTCAGATGAGTGGCTCAGGGGAGGCAGAACACATCCACCATCTTACCTGAAGTCTGTAAGGCACCTGCCACAGGAGATCCAGGAATCACAGCTGCCCATTTCCACCAGAAGCCCTCTCAGAGATAGTTAACTTAAATAGTTGGTGGGACTAGTTTAAGATTTACAGCTGGCCAGAAGGCAGAAAGAGGCAGAGGTGGATCCTGAGGTGACTTGAGATGCTTGCTGACAGACCCCTGGACCTAGTACTGATAAAAGTCAGCTTCGAAGAGCAGCTTGGCCCACCCTGGGAGCAGCCAAACTCAGAGGAATCAGCCACAAACTGTGGATTGCTTGTCACATTGAAAAGGCTTCTGAGAGCCAGATGTAGACAGCACTTGACATTGGCATACACCAAACTCAGACATTAGAGTGGCATCCAAAGAGAGAAACCAGCAGACAATTACCAAGCCCTGCTGAGATGAATTTACTAATTCATCTTAGTAAATTCATTCATGAATTTACATTCATTCATGTTCCCCTCTCCCCTTTTATTTATTTTTATTGTTTTTTTTTTTGTGTTCTTTTCCCCTGTTTTCCTCTTTCAATTCATTACTAGTATTAGTGCTCTTCACCTTTCTCCTCCCATAATCACTTTTCATTCCTTTGGCCTTTTCATATTCTTTTTCCTTTTCCCTCTTGTCTACCATTTATTGCTCTCCTGTCACTGATATTGCTGTTGTGGTTGGGACTTTGCTAGTTTGGTGTTGTTTTTGTGTTGTTTTGCTTTGTTCTGCCAGCACTTACACAAGAGAATACAAGACTTAACAAGGGTTGAGTCTCTTAGTCAGCTAGCCAGAAGGGAATTCCCACAAACAAATAGGCCATTAACAATCAGGACCCAAATACAACAGGAGAGTCCACAAAACCTACACAAAAGACATTCCTAGAGCACCCAGAACAGAAGATCAAGGAGTCTGCACCACTGGGTGCCACAGGACTCCTACCACATAAGGCCATCCCACAAGACAAAGAGTCAAAGCAGATCAATATAATATGCAGAAACGAACAAAGAGTCACCTAAAATAGGGAGACAAAGAAACAACCTCCAACCAAAAGGGAAGGAAGAATCCCAACAAAGAGTGCTAAATGAAATTGAGGCAAGCAATTTATCAGACATAGAGTTCAAAGTAGTGGTTATAAAGATGTTCTAGGAACTTAGTGAGACCTACAAGGAACTTAGGGGGAACTACATCAGCATGAAAAAGGACATAGAAACCATGAATAAAAACCAGTTGGAAATAAAGAATGCAATATCTGAAATGAAAAACATACTAGAAGGAATTAAAGGCAGGCTAGATGAAGCAGAGGATTGAATCAGCAAGTTGGAAGACAAGGTAGAAAAAAAAAACACCCAGTCAGAGCAACAAAGTGAAAAAAAAACTCAAGAAAAATGAAGATAGTTTAAGGGAGCTCTGGGACAGCATGAAATGTAACAATATTTGCATCATGGGGAAACTAGAAAGAAAAGAAAGGGAACAAAAGATAGAAAATCTGTTTGAAGAAAAAAATGACAGAAAACTTCCCTAATTTGTTGAGGAAGAATCATGCAGGTTCAGGAAGCACAGAGAGTCCTAATCAAGATGAACCCAAAGAGGCCCATCACATCACATCTAAAATGGCAAAATTTTAAGACAAAGGGAGAATATTAAATGCAGCAGGAAAGAAACAGCTAGTTATCTACAAAGGAGCTCTGATAAGGCTATAAGCTAATTTCTCAACAGAAACATTGTAAGCCAGAAGGCAATGGAACTACATATTCCAAGTAATGAAAAGCTAGGACCTGCAACCAAGACTATGCTCTCCATCAAGGCTCTTATTTAAAATGGAAGGCAAAATAAAGAACTTCCCATATTAAAAAAAAAAGGCTAAAGGAATACATTGCCATAAAACCACCATTGCACGAGATGCTAAAGGGACTGCTTTAAGAAGAAGAAACAGAGAAAGAAAAACACAGGTACAAAGGGGAAAATGCCAATGAATAAGAACCTATCAATGATAACCGTAATGTAAATGGATTAAGTGTTCCAGACATACAATCACTGAATGGATAAGAAAACACAACCTACATATATGCTATCTATAAGAGACTCACATCAGAACAAAAGATTTACAAAGGCTGAAGGTGAAGGGATGGAAAAAATACTCTATACAAATGGACAAGAAAAAAAACTTGGGAAGCAATACTTATATCAGACTAAATAGACTTTAAAACTAAGGCCATAACAAGAGACAAAGAAAGTCACTACATAATACTTAAGGGAGCAGTCCAACAAAAGTATATAAGCCCTGTAAACATATATGCACCCAATATAGGAGCATCTAAATATATAAAGAAAATCTTGAAGAACTTTAAGAAAGATAGATAGCAATAGAGTCCTTGTAGGGGATTTTAACATGTCAATGTCAACTATGGACAGGTCATCCAGGTAAAAAATTAACAATATAGTGGCATTAAATGACACACTAGATCAAAAAGACTTAATAGGTATTTACAGGACATTTCACTCCAAGGAAGCAAAATATGAGTATACAGTCTTCTCAAATGCACATGGGTTATTGTCACAAATAGACCACATGGTAGGACACAAAGTAAGTCTTAATAAATTCAACAAAACTGAAGTCATGTGAAGCATCTTCTCAGATCACAATGGCTTGAAAATAGAAATCAACCTCAAGGGAAAGCCTCAAAAGCATTCAAATATATGGAGGCTGAATAATATGTTATTGAATAATATGTTATTAAATATTAAATGAGTTAACAATGACATCAAGGAAGAATTCATAAAGTACCTGGAAAAAAATGAAAATGAACACACAACTCCAAAACCTATGGGATGTAGCAAAAACATTCCTGGGAGGGAAGTTCACAGCATTAAAGTCCTACCTAAAGAAGATAGAAAAATCTCAAATAAAAAACCTAACCCTACATCTTTCAAAACTGAATCAGAAAGAAGCAGTAAACCTGAATAGAAAGAAAACAACTAGTGAAATCTAAGCAGTAATCAAAAAACTCCCAGCACACAAAAGCACTGGAAAAGATGGCTTCACGGGAATTTTACCAAGTATTCAAAGATGAACTAACTCCTATCCTTCTCAAAATATTCCAAAAAATTCAAGAGAGGGAAGCCTCACAAACTATTTTTACAAGGCCAGTATTATTTTAATCCCAAAACCAGGTAAAGACTCAACAAAGAAAGAAAAGTATAGGCCAATATTGCTGATGAACACAGAGGTTAAAATCTTCAATAAAATATCAGCAAACTGGATCCAACAAAACATTAAAAAGATCACACACCGTGATCAAGCGGAATTTATTCCAGGGATGCAAGAATGGTACAACGTTCAAAAATCAATAAATGTGTTATATCACATAAATAAAATGAAAGACAAAAATTACATGATTATATCAATAGATGCTGAAAAAGAATTTGATAAAATCCAGCACCCATTTATGATAAAAACACTCAGCAAAGTGGGAATAGAGGGAGCATACCTCAATATAATAAAGGCCATATACAAAAAACCTACTGCCAACATCATACTCAATTGGCAAAAACTATAAGCTTTCCCACTAAGATCAGGCATAAGAAAAGGATGTCTGCTTTCCCCACTCTTATTTAATATAGTACTGCAAATTTTTGCCACATGGATCAGACAAGAAGAAGAAGAAAAAAGGCATCCAAATTGGAAAGGAGGAAGTAAAACTGTCATTATTTGAGACAACATGCTAGTGTACATAGAAAACCCTATAGATCCACCAAAAAAACTACTAAAACCTAATAAGTGAATTTGGCAAAGTAGTGGGATACGAAGTCAAAATTGGAAATCAATGGTATTTCTGTACACCAACAATGAGCAATCAGAAAGAGAAACTAAGAGAAAAATACATTTACTGTTGCAACAAGAACAACAAGAAAAAAATGTACTGAGAAATAAATTAATCATGAAGGTGAAAGACCTGTACTCAGAAAACTGTAGAACTTAAAAAAGAAATTGAGCAAGCTACAAACAAATGGAAGCATATACCCTGTTCATGTATTGGAAAAATTAACATCATTAAAATGTTCATACTACTTAAAGCAATCTACAGATTCAATGCAATTCCTATTAAAATACTGATGGTGTATTTCACAGATCTAGAACAAATATTTCAAAAATTTATATGGAACCAAAAAGATCCTAAATAACCTCAGAAATTTGAGAAAGAAGAATGAAGTCGGAGGGATCACAGTACCTGATATCGAAGGTCACTGTAAACAAAAGCCTGGTGTTGGCATAAGAACAGACACATAGATCAATGGACCAGATTAAAGAGCCCAGAAACAAACTCATGTCCCTGTGGTCAATTAATACTTGGCAAAGGAGACAAGAGCATAGAATGGAGTAAAAATAGTCTCTTCAACAAATGGTGTTGGGAGATCTGGGCAGGTATATGCAAAAAAATGCAGCTAGAATTAAATATAAGTAGGGATATCATAAAATCCTAGTGGAAAACATCAGCAGTAAAATTTCAGATATCTCATGTAGCAATATTTTTGCCAATATATCTCCTAGGGCAAGGGAAATAAAGGAAAAAATAAACAAATGGAGCTACATCAAATTAGAAAGCTTCTGCACAGCTAAAGAAATTACCATCAAAATGAAAAGGGGACTAACTGTATGGGAGAACATATTTGCCAATGATATATTGGATAAGTGTTTAATTTCCAAAATATATAAAGAAATCATAGGAATCAAAACCAGGAAGACAGATAATCCAATTAAAAACCGGGAAAAGGACCTGAATAGATACTTCTCCAAGGAGGACATAGAGATGGCATATGAAAAGATGCTCAACATCACTAGCCATCAGAGAGATGCAAACTAAAACCACAATGGGATTATCACTTCACACCTGCTAAAATGGCCATCATAGACAAATCAGCAGAAAAGGGAACTCTAGTGCACTGTCAGTGGGAATGCAGAGTGCTGCAGCCATTTTGGCAAACGGTAGGGAGTTTCCCTGCAAAATTAAAAATGCAACTGCCTTTTGACCCAGCAATTCTACTGCTGGGAATATACCCTAAGAATCTTGAAACACCAATTCCAAAGAATTTATACAGCTCTATGTTCATAGCAGCACTATTTACAATAGCCAAGATTTGGAAAGAGCCTAAATGCCCATTAGTAGATGAGTGGATCAAAAGCCCATGGTACATTTACGCAATGGAATATTATGCAGCAAAAAGAAGAAATTCCTACATTTTGTGATGGCATGAATGGAACTGGAGAATATTGCACTAAGTGAAATAAGTCAGTTAATGAAAGACAATTATCATATGACCTCACCTGTAGGAGGAATATAATGAACAAAATAAACCAATGAACAAAATAGAGTTCTTCTTTTCACATTGCTACTTTATTCCACACTGAGTGGTACTTCAAATGCATGTGAGTAGATACCAGGAAACATACTCCTCTGTTTTTTCTTTACTCTCATGCTACTACATTTTACTTCATTTGAGATACCACTCAAATGCATGTGAGTAGATACCAGGAAACATACTCCTTTGTTTTTTCTTTACTCTCATGCTACTACATTTTACTTCATTTCTAACACCATATATGTGGATTCCTACATACAAAGTGATTCTCCAACGCCAGCTGGATGTCCTCCAATTTAACTCAATTCTGAGACTATGTACTTGGAAATAGCATCAGATCCCACAGAGCAAGGCTCAGTCTCATAAGACTACACCACTTCCCACTTCAGATGCTAATCCCAGGTCCCACTTCTGATGGGACCATACTTCTGTCAGCCATACTTCTGATGAATTGCAGTATCCATAATCCCCTCCTTGGATTCAATAATCTGCTAGACTGGTTTACAGGACTCAGGAAAATACTTCTGTATGTTTATTATATCGTAAAGGCTATGATAAAGTATACAGATGAACAATCAGATAAAGAGATACACATGGCAAAGACTAAAAGAGTCCCAAATTTAGGAGCTTTTGTCCTGTGATTAGGCGTGGGCCACCATCTTGGCACACACATGTGTTCAACAACCTGGAAGCTCTCTGAGCTCTGTATTATTAAAAATTTTTTATGGATGCTTCATCAGATAGGCATGATCAATTATTAATTCTACTTCCAGCCCCTCTTCCCTCTCTGGAGAATGGTGAGTGGGGCTGAAATTTCCAAACTTCTAATCGTGGCTTGGTATTTATGGTGACCATGCCCCCATCCAGGATCCCACTAAAAGTCACCTCATTAGAACAACAGTTATTCTTATTACCCAGGAAATTTCAAGAAATTTAGGAGCTCAGTATGAAGTGCTCCTATTTCTGAGGAAATCACAAAGGTCTGAGGAGCTCTGTGCCAGGAATTGGGGCCAAAGCTAAATGCTAGAACAAAAGATTTTCTTGGCATGGCTATTTATGAGGGTTTATGAACTCTGTGTTGGGCACCAGAGGCAGAAACAAATATATATGTATATTTTTTATTAATTTACATCAGTCCTCATCCAAGCTGTGGATATATCTCTACTCAATAAACTAGTTATTGGATTCATATAACAGCAGCATGGTCAGTCCATGGGTGCACAGGATCCGGAAATGAGCTATGGCATTTGGGCTGGGAATCCCGATGTCCTTGGTATCTGGAAAGTATATCTAGAGGGCAAAGACTCCTCGACTGATGGAGAGGGACACGATGAGAGGAGGGCTAGAATGGGAACCCGTTAAAGCACAGTGGTCCCCCCTTATATGCAGAGCACACATTCCAATGCCCCAAGTGGATACCTGAAACCACGAATAGTAATGAGCCCTATATATACTGTTTTTTTCCCCTGTACATGTAGTATGGATCAGCTGGACAAAGGGATGACTCAGGTACCAGGCAGAACAAGATTTTATCATGCTACTCAGAAGGGTGTACAATTTAAAAAGTATCAATTGTTTATTTCTAGAATTTTCTATTTTAGATTTTCAGAGTGTGGTTGAGTGCAGGCAACTGAAACCATGAAAAACAAAACTGCAAATAAGAGGGGACTACTGTACACATGCCTTAGGTATATGGGTGGTACCGTTTGATTTGTGAGACCCCAGTAACAAAAGGCTCAGGGTTACCACATGCACTGCTTATAAACTGCAACCCCAGGCTGAACGGGAGAGGTTACTTTTCCCAACTTCCTTGTTGGCTGCAGAATTGGCTGGGAGATATTGTAAGCCAGAAGTTTAGGGAGGAGAATACAGTTGAAGAAGAGTGATAATAGCATTGAGGCTTGTTTCTGTATACAATATGGTTTGACAGCTCTATCTAGAGTCCTCTGGATTCAAAACTAGAAGAGACCAAAAATGGAAGAAACTAGGTAAGGGGCACTCATTCAGAATGGGCAGTTGGGAACTATGGATATAAACAGTTGTCAGTTTTTACCAATAGTGAATTTCACATGGACTTATTAAGATGCTACATTTCTATAATGATAGACAGCATTGTCACTAGTCACTACTCAGAAAATGCCCCATTCTTGAGTCTTTATTCAATGGCTTATAGAATAGGAACACATATTCTGAGTAAATACAGGAGGAGAGAATTCCCCTCTAGGTGTTTCTGAAGTGGTATTGTCAAGTGTGTGTCTGTGTCATTGGGGGCCAGAAAAAAGAAGATTGGGAAGACACGTTCCTTTATTTTAACCAGAAACCTGAAGAGGTCTCCCTTTGGGGGGTTTATACAACCATCATCTGAAAGGCTGAGGGCAACGTGGTCTTTGATATTGGTGAGGATTCTCAGCCAGAGGCCACAGACAGCATTTCACGGGGGAGCTTGAGGTTAACTGAAGATGACAAAGTAAGATAAGCCTGAGGGACTAGCAGTTAACTGGCTAGGAAATGAGCAGGGCAATTTGTGTAGGTGTGAGTGTATCATAAAAAGCTGCATATCTGCTATGCAGCTGAATTAATCTGCATTTAAATTTCCTAGAAGTGGTCAAAATTGCTTCCGGGAAAGCTGAATGTCAGTGTCAAAACTTGTAGTGTGTTCTGTACTTTGGAAAGTAAGATATCCTGAAGCATGAAGTTCATTGAAGGAATCAGGTCTTGTTACCACTTACCTCAGAGAGAGTCAGTACAGTGAATGTGTGTTTTCTTTTTTCTGTTTATTAGTCCACGATATGAATACACATCAGGAAAAAAGTCTGTCCAGCTCCAACAATTTCTTCCTATACACCAACCCCTATTCCTCACCTTTTAGTCCGGTGCGGAATGGCAGATGACTAGGTGTCATTTCCTGCCTGTCTCTGTTTTCTCCACCCCCTTGAAGCTGAATACTCTGGTGGCTCTAACTTCACAATTAATGTGGATAAGACAACTTAGCCAACACCATGAACATGAACCATACAAGGGAAGGAGGAAGAAGAAAGGGAGAGATGAATCTCAGAGCTGATGTAACAATCAGGTTGGCTGTCTGAAGGAAACTTAGGAGATGGAGGTAGAAGCCAGTTGTTTGGTTTGAAAGCGTAGAAAGTATGTTTCTTCAGACAGAGCCAGCTTGGTTCTGACATCAGTTCTGAGACACATCATTACCTTTCTTCTTCCCTTTTCTCTTGTCTAGTTCATGTTCATGGTATTTTTTGAGTTGTCTCTTCAATATTAACTCTTATGGAGTTTCCTCATTTTAACTTCTAGGTTGGAGCTCTACTCTGCACTTATCCAAACTATTGGCTGGTGCCATAGGATCATGACTTGATTTGGCCAATTACCTCCCATAAGTAACTAGCATTTTCCACATATGCACAGCTAGCCAGAGCTTGGCACTACCACATGTGACTGCTGACTACAGTTGCTGCCAGTTTTTCCTGCTCTATCTCACTTGTCCAATCGACTATTCATGAAAGGTATATTCACTTCCAGGTAGGAACTGAGCTCTCATTTTGTCTTGAATTGCACTTTTTCAGGTTAATCCATTGTCAATGACCGAATGACCTATCATATCTGAAGCCTGAGTCGTCCAAGGTACATTTAGAGGAAAGTCATCCTATTTCCTCAATTTTTAGGGTCTGCCTGCCTTCCCATTTCAGCCCCACTGAATTGATTCAAGCACAGCTACTCATCCCCACCAGTGAACTTTGTCCTACTTTTATAATTCTAGTTGTGCTCCCTTCAACTCCTTGCTAGAGACTAGGTTATTATTATGATAATGCTGACTGCTCTTTTAGCTTCCTGGACCATCAACCTCCATTGCAATCTTTGTTAGCTAGCCCTTCCATGTGGTGTTCTCTGTCTGTTATTTAGCTTGAATTTCCCAATGTTTTTGTGTTTCTAGAACTTCTGGCCTAGGGCCTGACTTTCTTACTCAATATATCTTGGCATGGCTTGATTGATTTTACCTCCTTTACATACTTCTTCCTTTGTGTTTATGCCAATTCTTTGAATTCAAGACTCTGCTTTACATTGTATCATTAAATTTAAAACACTTCTTTTCTTATAATGATTGATTTCCTGGCTATGACCACATCTAGATTCTTGAAACTACTTTGGTTCTAAATTTGTTACCCAGGCCTACTGTACTATCTCCCTGGAACATATGACAATCATTCTGATTATCTGTAAATAAAGAATAAGGGAGGGCAAAAGAAATGACAAAAGTAATGCACAAAGTACCCATCTAGGAGAAGTAGAGCCAAGCCTCCTGGACACAGGGAAGTGATCAGCTACCACCTTTTTCTTATTGTGGTCACACGGTCTACCATTTCTTCTTCATTCTGTATGTCCGCAACATTCTTGTTCTTTCCAGGCTACCTTTCTCTGTAAGTCTGTTAGTTTTGCCCTTTATAACTTTGGTCTCCATAGATTGGCCTATGGATTGGTCCCTATCAGATGAAGTTTCCACTCCAGATCCGATCAGTCAGGGCCAAGGAGAGGGCTCTTGTGGCAAAATATAGCCACCCAAGTTCATCACTTGGGCAGAGGTCATGACTAAGGTTAACTTCCAAAGAGAAAAAAGCAGAGACGACATGTTTTCCAAGCATGTATAATACAATTAACTCTAAGAATTTGATTAAAATCAGTCAAGTCCATACAAGGCCATGCATGGGTAGGTAAATAATATTAGAAAAGCAAACTAAGTACTGCAAAGTGAGAGAAGTGGTGTTAAATATTCAGAGACAAGTGATTGAACCTAATCAGGTGTGAGAAGTTGGCAAAGGGATATATGCTTAAGGGAGGTTAGAAATTAATGAAATTTAAAGAGAGTGGAAAATGTACACAAACTTGATCTGATGACTCAATGAATCCTAAAAATATCCTGCAGGAATATGGAAGGGTTAAGTAAGGCATTTTGAGTTTATTTGGAAAAATATTTCTGACTACTTAAAAATGTGCCCAGGGTTTTGTACTCTTCTGTTAAAATGTCATTAAGAAACTAATTAGAGAGTTATAATTATCATTGATTAACTCTCCTTTATTGAAAGAGCAGAAAAGCATATCAAATATGATTATGTAGAAAAGATTAATAGAATCAGATATGAGCAAGCAGATTTGGAGACGGGCAGCCCATACTAAGACCCTGATCCTCCCAGCCTCCTTTGTCTTCCAAGGAAATGGAGGAGTGAGTGCGTTCTATTTCCTGATGATTTATCTCTGAGAAGCTAGGAGCTTTACCAGGGAGCTTCTCTAGGGTGCAGCCTTGACACAGGGCAAGTGAGGGATGCCAGGCAGGACTGATTCCTGTTACCTGATTCCTGGCAGGGACATATGGAAGTGTAAGTATTCACACAGGAAGCAGTGAGTTTAGTAGGGAAGAGCATAGAAGTCTGACTAGGTTTCAAATCCTGGTTTTGGCCCTTACTAAGGTGGACTTAGGCATACTGCTTTATCTTTCTAATCTTCTGTTTCCTCAGCTATAAAATGTGGGATAGTAATTTCCACTTTCTAGGATAGTTGCTGGGTTGTTGGTAAGGTTATCTATAAAATAGAAGATGGGTCTGTGGTGGAACATGGCATACTGTTATGCACATGAAAGTGATTCACTATCTTCCTGGTCTATGGCAGTAAAGCTTGGGAGGCATACACTCCTTTATGTAAAATAAGTCAAAGAACTACACATCTTTGGGGCTAGTTTACCGTAACAAAAAGAGAGCTAGGTCACTTGGAAAGACCTCCACATTTTTGCAGTTGGAAAAAATTGTTGCAATTTTCCTCCTTTGTTAAGTGAGCTTTAAATTCACTGTCTTAGTTCTTGTCTTTATAAAGGGTCTCCAAGACCCCCTTCGAGCCCTCTCTTTTCCTTTCAACATGCATTTAAGGATCACTGATTTTGCCTTTTCTTCTTCTTCAGTCCTTCTAAGAGTCATTTAGATTCTTCAGAATTATCCTTCACAGCTCAAGGGTAAAATTTAAGCATCCCACAAACAGACTGCCTACACTGGTCTCTCTTTTCCTTCTGCCATGAACTGATCATGTTAGTGCAAAGACTTTTTCCTTTAAATTATATTTTAACTACTTCACTCAAATTCCTGTACTGATACTATGTCGCTCTTGGAATCAGGCTGCAGTTTCTTTTAAAGAATCATAAATGCCTGAGCTTTCTGAACTATTTCTATTTCAGTGAAACTAAAAGCAAACTCATCGGAATGTAAATTATAGACATGACAGTTTACCTCCCCCCCAAAAAATATGTAGCAGCTAAAATGATATAATACTACATTATAATTGTATCATTATCATGAATAATTTAACATTTCTAAATCATATTTTCTAATATACAGTCCATATCCAAATTTTCTTAATTGTGCCTAAAATATTCTTTACATTGCTTGTTTTATATCCTGATGCAATAAAAGATTACTCATTGCCTTTGGTTGTCATGCATGGGAACTTTTAAAAACTCATAGGGTAATTGTGACTACCCTTGTCTTCCCCTCCTGTTGAAAACCAGGAGGTAGAAGCCTACTGTACTCACCCACAAATGTGGCCCTGAGGGTTCTTATGGGAACTTCAAGGCCCAAGATTTCTTTGGGGAGATTTCTGAATCAATAAATCCCTAAGAAGATTCTGGCTGAGCTAGGTTGGAAAAGGGTAACTAAAGTCCTCATCTGAGGGGCTGAACTTCATCTGAGAGTTATTTTTCTAAGAGCCAAAATTGGGCTTTAGTACCTGCCCAAGGTGTTAAAAGGCTATGTAATTGCTAAATAGGCCTTTAAGATAAACTAATATTTTTAGTCAAAGATAATGGCTTGACCTATGAAAAGAAGCACAACTCACCAGTACTATTAGCAAACTTGTAAATATAAAATGGTAAATGCTAATATATAAAATTATTATTATCTGTTGCTTATAACATCCCTGTATCTTTCCACATTGCAGTATCCCTCCTTCTCGTCACTGTAGGATATAGAGGACATTTTTGCTTCATGCCTGTTAAAGGCTAAGAAAGAAACTCTGGAAAGCCAACATTACTGTAGGGCTTAATAAATATTCAAAATCACTGCAAATGAGATCAATGCTGGACAGCAGAAAAATAACATGAAGCTATTATTCAAACATTTCATAAATTAAGACTTAGGTGACTGACAGAATATTTCTAAAGTGATGCACTTTTAAGAACACTTCCTTACTGCCAGGAGTTGTTACTTTCTCTACGGCATCCTGTGATATAAAGTATTAAGGTTATATATAAAGCAGAAGCATCACTACATTGTGCTTTTTGAAAAACAATCTTGACATGACCCTCCCTCTAAGACTCCTTTCTTTTCTTTTTTCTTTTATCTCAGTTGCTCTCACTTCCAGGGTAGCTTTCCTGGAATGAATAGAAGAATAAAGCAATGCTGATTGATTTGGTTTGATACTGACAGTAAGCTTTGAGCTTTTTGATTGTTAGAATGAGATTTTCCTGAAATCGACAACACTGACCCTATTCTTTTCCTTCGAACTATAGCATACAGAGGCTCTGAAAGAAATATATAAGACAAGGACATGACATCACCCTTATGCTTTGTTTCAGCTCAACTCTAGAACATATCGGAAAATCATGGCTCTACGGCTCAGTCTCACAAAGTGAACATGTGATTGCTTTGTGTGATATTGTTTACTACCTGTCTTTCATCTTCTACATTCTCCTTGTTCTTCCCCTTTTAGTATTGCCAAACATTTTAAAGTAATTTTGGTGGACAGTACACAGTGGTGAGAAGGTATGCAAAAACCATAAGATGAGTTTTCCTGGGAGTGGGGAACCTATTTATTGTACTAGAAGATTTTGGGGGAATGTTAAAAACTCCAAGTTGTAATATGATTGAAAGTGTTATATAATATCACAACAAATGAATATATGTCAATACAATGTAAAATTCACGTGATTTTTAAAGATAAGGAAAAGACTTTAAAGACTTTTTTGCCTGTGATACTAACTATCCTTTGTCCTTTGGGTTCTGTGGCAGCAAAAACCTATCAAACAAAGGCATATGAGGTCTATCTAGGTCCAAATCTAAATAAAAGCCAACTTTGAAATTGCTACAGATTTTTTTCTTTTTGGCAACATGGCTAAGTTTTAGCCATATCTAATATCTAATAAGGCTTCTTTCAACTTTCCATGTCACAGCTTGATTTTCCCAGTAAGCAGATTCTGAGATGAAGTGGCTTAGTCATGCCATATCTCTAACCCCAAGCAGACTTTTTGCATTTCACGTTCATAAACCCAGGAAGCTAAGTCAGGCCACGCAGCAAACAAAGCTGCACCTCCCCAGGCTGGGGATGACACAAGTTTTCAGAGAAGAATTGTGAATGGAAGGAAATGATCGACGCCTTCAGTGCAGGTAGCTTTTGAAATTAGCACAGAGCTTCCAAAAGTAACTGCTTTGGACAAGGAAACATTCATTTAGATAGAAAAATGCTAACATGCTTTTTAAAATTCAGTTTTACAACTTACATCTTATATTTCTTTGGAATGGTAGTAGAGTGGAGTGATAACTTCTTATAAAAGCAAGCAGAACTTCCTTTCCTGTTTGAACCATCAAATAGCTTTGCAGTGGCTCATCACTGGTAAGGGTATGCCTTCGTTATGCTATGAAGATTTTCCTTTTCAGTATATTTGGAAGGCAGTGAGTTGTAACTCATTATACACTGCAGGTCTGAAATATTCTTTTCCATCACAAATAGCCAAAGAGCATCCAAAGAGACTCATAAGTCAACATAAACTATTCAGCTTACTGTTCTAGTTTCTAGAATACTATTACAGGTAACATGTTTTCATTTTTTCATCATTATAAATCAAAAAGGGAAAGTATGAGGAAGGGATTAAGCAAAAAATAAAAAACAAAACTGAAGCACAAACAACAGTCTGATGATAACCAGAGGGAAAGGGGGTGAGGGGAGGTAAAGGGACAATAAGTGGTGATGGAAGGAGACCTGACTTAGGGGGGTGAACACCCGATACAATATGAAGACGACATATTATAAAATTGTACACCTGAAACCTGTATAATGTTATTAACCAATGTCACCCTGATAGATCCAGTAAAATGAGAAAATGTAGGATGCACTTGAATGCACAAATGAGTCCTGTTTAGTTTAATGTGACTGCCTGCCCTGGCCCACCCCCATGTCAGCTATTTGTTGAATGCTCAGCTAGCTGTGAGTTGTGCCATCTATTTTTGGAATCAGGGGCAGGACATCTTCTTTCTGAATCATGTTTCTTCTACTCCTGGGCTAAGACTGCAAGTTTCTATGCTTTCATATCTCTCTGAGCAACACTCCCATGTATGTGTCCTTGAATAACGCTGGTAGAGCAGAGCAACATGCCCCACTGCTGGCTCTGATTCTTCAGTCCCTCACTGAACTCTTCCCCAAACAATGAGGCCTGCTTGCTAGTTTCTGTTCTTCTCTGTCTGACTTTCAGTGAGATTCCCTTAGACAGTCCGACCCTCAAGTGATGCTCCCATTATTCTTCTCATCGCAGGAGAGGGCTCTGTGACTCACTCCTCCCACTTTGAATTGCTTTAGGTTTTCTACCTTCCTGGAATGGAACTTGAATTGCCATCATTGTTTTTTGGATTGTTTCCTATTGATCAGCCTTTACTGAGGTCAATATTCTGTCTGTTCTGGTTCCCCACCTAGCATTTACTCTTAGGCTGGCCTCCCTTTTACTCTTAGGCTGCTGTAAGGCACCAGCTATGGCATTTTATGTTTACTTTGCTATGGAAGTTAACACTGCCATCAAGTGAATAGCTAACTTATTCCTGATATTCAATAGTAATTAGAATTTGGGGTGTGATCCTTTTGAGCATCGTCACAATGTAAAACTACATTGTGTTTCTTTGTTTTAGGTCTTGATTTACATTAAGACCCTTAGTGAAAAGACTGAAATATCCTGTCAAACATTGCTCATGCTACTGGTACTGGAAATTGAATTTGGCTTGAGAAACTACTAATCTTCTGGTTAAGAATCCAGACCCAAAGTAAGATAACTAAATAACTATTCTCTGAAGATCTTGGAAATGTTGGATTTCAAATATTATTCTTCTCCTTCCCTCTGCATTGAGACAGAGACAAAAATTTAACAAGTAAATATCAAAATGGTCTTTAAATCCATGAAAGAGAACATATGTTCATTTAAAAAAATGTGAAATGACTTACTCATACTAATAGATAAAAGAACAATTACCAACATTAACACATCCATTAATATTATTCCTGCTGCCACCATTTGCACCATTTAATGAACACTTTCTCTGGATGTGTTTCAAACTCATTCTTTTATCAAGTCCTGCAAGGGAGATTATTATCCTCATTCTACAAGGAAAAGAAGCTGAGACTCAGAGAGATTGAATAACTTGCATAAGATCACATAGCTAGTAAGTGACCAAGCCAAAAACTGAATCTAGGTCTGTTTGATTTTAAAAATCTATGTTTTAGCCACTAAACCAAAATGACTCTCATCAACCATCAACTTGTTCAAAGATTACATCTGCCAGGGTTTATATACGGAAATGAAATAAAATGGATCAAACTTTCTGGTAAACTGGAAAGGTGATTTTACCCTAAGTCCTGATTTCCCTCACTACTTTGATTTTTCCTACTCGTGCAGATGTTGACAATGTCTCTGCATATAGGCAGCCAAACTGACCAGTAAGTTCCTTTGATGGACTGTATGCAGCCTTCAGGTCAGCCATCCTGCTGGAGACATTCTTTGTGTTCAAGTAGCTTTCAGAATTAGGAGCTGCCCCAGAAAACTGGGAGAGCATTTTGTCTTAGTGTGACTTATTAACGTCAAATTCTAAAGGTAAATACTTAGCATACACTTTTCAAACTGTAATAGCAATCGTTGACTCACCCAGCCCACTCTCTGTGATGAGCCAAGGGTGCAAGAAGTGACCCAGGCAGTAGGCCTACATTGCCCTGAGCCTTCATTCCAAATGAAGAATGATATTCACCTTTTCTTACCCAGGGTTCCTAATTTCTGGGGCTTCTTTCCAAGAAGCAAGTAGATGATTAGACCAAGATATGATAGGGTATATAGCAAAGATGTGGTTTATCACCTAAAACTGATTTGACCGGCAAAAGAAGCAATAGGATGTCCTTTTCTTTCTTTTTGAATATGCAGGTTCAAATCCACCCTTTTTTTACACATGTTATATTTGTCACCTTTACTGCATCCTTATTGTTCAAACTCCTCCTCAAAGTCTTCCCTCAAACTCCTTCCCAAATCTTCCTCCAGGAGGAACTCATCAGAAACAACATTTTTCTCTATAGTTTCTGACTATAGGTCTTTTACCTCCTTGGTTAAATTCATTCCTGGGTACTTTATTTTCCTTATTGCTATAGTAAATGGGATTTTTTCCCTAGTTTCTCTTTCTGATAGTTCATTGTTGGAGTACAAAAATGCCATCAATTTATGAATATTGACTTTGTATCCTGCTACTTTGCCAAATTCACTTATTAGGTCAAGTAGTTTTGGGTGGAGACTATAGGGTTTTCTATGTACACTATCATGCCATCTGCAAATAATGACAATTTTACTTCCTCCTTTCCATTTTGGATGTCCTTTATTTCTTTTTCTTGTCTAATCACTGTGGCTACAACTTCCAGTACTATGTTGAATAAGAATAGTGAAAGTGGACACCCTTGTCTTCTTCCTAATCTTAAGGAAATGCTTTTAGTATCTGCCTATTCATTATGATGTTGGCAATAGGTTTTTGGTATATGGCCTTTATTGTGTTGAGTTATGCTCCCTCTATTGCCACTTTACTGAGTGTTTTTTTAATCATAAATAGGTGTTGGATTTTATAAAATTCTTTTTCTGCATCTATTGATATAATCATGTGGTTTTTGTCTTTCACTTTGTTTATTTGGTGTATTACAGTTAGTGATCTGAGAATATCGTACCATCCTTGCAGCACTGGAATAAATCCCACTTGATCATGGTATATGATCTTTTTAATGTTTGTCTTGATCTAGTTTGCTAGAATTTTATTGAGGATTTTATCATCTATGTCCATCAGAGATATTGGCCTGTAATTTTCTTTCTTTGTTGTGTCTTTACCTGGTTTTGGAATTAGGATAATACTGACCATGTAAAAAGAGTTTGAGTCTTCCCTCTTCTTTAACTTTTTGGAATATTTTGAAAAGGATAAGAACTAGTTCTTCTTTGAATGTTTGGTAAAATTTGCCTGTGAAGCCATCTTGTCCAGGGCTTTTGTGTGCTAAGAGTTTTTTGATTACTGCTTAGATTTCACTAGTTGTTATCGGATATTCAGGCTTTCTGCTTCTTCTTGATTTAGTTTTGGAAGATTGTATATTTTTAGAAATCTATCCATTTCTCCCAGGTTGCCCAATTTCTTGGCATATCATTGTTCATAGTAATTTTTTTACAATCCTTTGTATTTCTGTGGCATGTGTTATTGTACTGCCTCTTTTGTTTCCGATTTTATTTATTTGGGTCCTTTCTCTTTTTTCTTGATGAGTCTGATTAAAAATTTGTCAATTTTGTTTATCTTTTCAAAGAACCAGCGCCTGGATTCATAGATCTTTTTAATTGTTTTTTTAGTCTCTATACCATTTAATTTTGCTCTGATTTTGATTATTTCCCTCCTCCTACTCACTCTGGGTTTTTTTGTTGTTGTTTCTCCAGTTGTTTTAGATGTAGGGTTAGGCTGTTTATATGAGATTTTCCTATCTTCTTTAGGTAGTCCTGTATTGCTATGAACTTCCCTCTCAGCACTGCCTTTGCTGTGTTCCATAGGTTTTGGGTTGTTGTATGTTCATTCTCATTTGTTTCCAGATACTCTGATCTCTTCTTTGATCTCATTATTAACCAATTCATTGTTTAGTGACATGTTATTCATTCTCTGTGTATTTTAACATTTTTAGCTTTTTTTCCTGAGGTTGCTTTCTAGTTTCAAGCCATTGTGACCTGAGAAGATGCTTGATATGATTTTAATTTTCTTGAATTTATTGAGGCTTGTTTTGTGTCCTACCATGTGGTTTATCTTTGAAAAATGTTCATTGTTTATTTGAAAAGAATGTATATTTTCTTCTTTGAGGTGAAATGCTCTGTAAATATCAATTAAGTCTATTTGATCTAGGGTGTCATTCAATGCCACAATATCTTTGTCGATCTTCTGTCTGGACAATCTATCCACTGTTGACTGTGGGGTGTTAAAATCCCCTACAATGACTGTATCACTATCTATCTCTTTCTTAAAGTCCTCCAAGATTTTCCCTATATACTTAGGTGCTCATGTGTTGGGAGCATATATGTTTACAAGAGTCATATTCTCTTGTTGGACAACTCCCTTAAGTTTTATGTAGTGACCTTCTTTGTCTCTTTTATGGCCTTTGTTTTGAAATCATTTTGTCTAAGTATTGCTACCATACCTTTTTTTTCATGACTCTTTTCTTGGAATGTCTGTTTCCATCCCTTCACCTTTGGCCTGTGTGATCTTTGGTTCTGAAGTGTATGTCTTGTAGACAACATATATGCAGGTCATGTTTCCTTATTCAGTCAGCTATCCTATATCTTTTGATTGGAGCATTTAATACATTTACATTTAAGGTTATTACTGATAGTTACTTATTCACTACCATTTCTTCCCTTTGTGCCTGTGTTCCCTTCTCTCTGTTTTTTCTTCTTAAAGGAGTCGCATTAGGATCTCTTGCAATGATGGTTTGATGGAGATGTACTTTTAGCCTTTATTTTTCTGGGTAGTTCCTTATTTTACCTTCCATTTTAAATAAAGGCATTGCTGTGTACAGTAGTCTTGGTAGCAGGTATTTGCTTTTCATTACTTGGAATATGTTGTTCTATTCCCTTCTGGCTTGTAGTGTTTCTGTTGAGAAATCAGCCTATAGCCTTATCAGATCACCCTTGTATATTACTAGCTGTTTCTCCCTTGCTGCCTTTATGATTCTCTCTTTGTCTTTAAATTTTGCCATTTTAATTTAATGTGTCTTGGAGTGAGCCTCTTTGGGTTCATCTTGATTGGGGCCCTCTGTGCTTCCTGAACTTGCATGACTCTCTTCCTCACCATATTAGGGAAGTTTTCTGTCATTTTTTCTTCAAACAGATTTTCTATCCCTTGTTCCCTTTCTTTTCCTTCTGGTATCCCTGTGATGCAAATATTGTTACATTTGATGCTGTCCCAAAGCTCCCTTAAATTACCATCATTCTTTTTGAGTCTTTTTTCATTTTGTTGCTCTGACTGGGTGTTTTTTTCTACCTTGTCGTCTAACTTGCTGATTCAATCCTCTGCTTCATCTAGCCTGCTTTTAATTCCTTTTAGTGCATTCTTCATTTCAGATATTGTATTCTTCATTTCCTCCTGGTTCTTATTCATGGTTTCTATATCCCTTTTCATGCCAATGTAGTTCCCACTAAGTTCCTTGCAGTTATCTCTTAGTTCCTTTAGCATATGTATAAGCATTACTTTGAACTCTATGTCTGATAAATTGCTGATTCA
Organism: Carollia perspicillata; assembly: GCA_004027735.1. Lineage (NCBI taxonomy): Eukaryota > Metazoa > Chordata > Mammalia > Chiroptera > Phyllostomidae > Carollia > Carollia perspicillata. The sequence goes on along the minus strand of PVKM010002364.1, from coordinate 10,733 downwards.
ATTCCATTTAGCACTCTTTCTTGGGATTACTTCTTTCCTTTTGGTTAGGTATTGTTCCATTGTTTCTCTATTTTAAGTTACTTCTTTTGTTTATTTCTGCATATTAGGTTGATCTGCTTTGACTCTCTGTCTTCTTCAGTTGGCTTTCTGTAGTAAGGGTCTAGTGAGACTCAGTGATGCAGACTTCTTGAGCTCCTGAGCTACATGCTGTAAGGATGCCCTTTATGCATTTTAAGTGGGCTCTCTTGTTAGAATTGGGTTTTGTTTGCTTTTGGCTTGTTTGTTTGTGGGAACTCCCCTTTAGCTCACTGACTGAGACTCACATCCTTCACCGTGTTCTGTATGCTATTGTACAGGAGCAGCCTGAACAAAATAAAACAACCCAGCAAACAAAACCCATACCAGCAAAAGTACCTCCCAACCTCTACCATGATATTAACAACAAAGGAGCTAAGATTTATAAAGTGGAAAGAGAATAAACATATTTCTAAAAAGAAAAAGGACAGAAAAGAAAAACAGATATTGTGAGATGCCTAAATTAAAGAAAAATAATTTTGAGAGAATAGAGGGAAGAGGAATAATAAGCATGAGGGTAAGAAACTGGGCTAAGAGAGGGATAAAATAAAATGTAAAATGAAAATAAGAAAGGGCAGGAAGAAGGCAAAATGGATTAGGTCAGGGAAACAGTAAAATACGAGATTTAAAATAAAAAATAGTGAACAATGAGGAATAAAATTGAAAAAATGCAACAACAACCCCAATATCAATGACAACTGAGCAAACATTAATAAAGGTGGAATGAGGATAAGAATATTGTAAGAAATGGAAAACGAACGTGAAATGACTTATGGAAGGAAAGATGTTTTTGGGAGGATGGAGGGAGGAGAAATAGTAAGAGTGAGAAGTAGAAACGAGGTGTAGAAAGGGAAAAAATAAATTTAAAATAAAAATAAGAAAAAGAAAGATGAAGGCAAAATGAAGTAAGAGAAGGGAAGAGTAAAATATGAGATTTGAAATAAAACTAAAATAAAAATTAAAGAGTAATAATAAAAAATATATAAAATTAAAAAATAGTGAAATAATGGGAACAAAATTGAAGACAAAGAAACAATCTTCAAAAGTGATGCAGGAGAAAAATAATGCAAATAAAGAATAAGAATGAAGTGAAATTTGTCTCAGTAGAGTCTAGTGTTTGCTTGCCTGCTGTCTTCTCCTTTGGACCCATCCCTGGTAATATCGGCTGGTGACCTAGTCTAGCTTTAGGCAGCCTGTTTGAGGCTGCAAGTGATCCACAGTCTTTGGCTGTCTCCTTTAGGCTTGGCTGATCCTTGCTGTTGTGCCCTGCTGTCTTCTTATCAGGACAAGGCCCACGGATGGTTCATCTAACACCCGACAACATTGCATGTACCACCTCCACATGCAATGAGAACACCTCTCATGTTCTCCTTCTCTCTCTCTCTATTACGTGTATGTGTGTATATGTGCATATACATACATATAGGTATATACATTCATAAACATAGACAGGTATATAACACACACATGTATATATGCACATATATGTACATGTGTGTATATTTAGATACTTCATATATAATGCTAATTTTCAATGCTAATATTGATATTCTAGTTTTCTTATGTAAATGAATGTCCTTTTTCTTAGGAAATGCACATTGAAGTATTTAGTGTTAAAAAGGCATCATATATGCAACTTAATACCAAATGGCTCTGAAAATTTATAATAGTGTATGGCTGTGTGTGTGTGTAGGTAAAATATCCAGGTTTTTTTTTTTCTGGTACTGCTACTACAACTTTCTCTAAGTCTGAAATTATTATGAAAAATAATATTCAGTGGAGGAATACAGACTAGTGAAGCTAAGCCTTTGTAGCCATCGGAAGGATTCCAGTATATTTTCTGTAGCAGCAGTCCCCACGTTTTTTGGCACCAGGGACCAGTTTTGTGAAAGACAATTTTTCCACAGACTGGGGAGGGAGGGGAGTGGCTTTGAGATGATTCAAGCTCATTACATTCAAGCTCACCTCCTGCTGTGTGGCGCAGTTCCTAACAGGCCTGGACTGGTACAGGCCCAAGGCCAGGAGGTTGGAGACCCCTGTTCTGTAGGTTTTACTGTCTCATAATCATTGTTTCTGGGGGAATCCTATTTCAAGGACTTGCTTTGCCTTTGTTATTGGCATGTGACTAGCTACAAATGCCACCAAATTTAAAGTAATATTATTTTTATAAGAAAATGCACCTTTCAGTTTCATCTAAAGATGACTGAAACTGAAAATTGGAGAGAATCTTTGTGAAATTGGGAGTAATCTTGTGAAATTGGGAGTAAAGGCACAGAGGGACAAGGCTCCGCTGAACCTGGGAAACCTGGAGGGTTTTCTGAGACACTGACATTTTGATCCCCATACACTCAATAAAAACTTTCCAAAAGAAAAATAGGAGACATCCTGGGTTTTTTTAAATTAATAAGTACACTCCTACTGCATCATAGAATTCAATCTTAATGGTAAATTAAACAAAGGCAGAGATAACGACTCTTGGAAGCAATAGTTAGTAAAGCAATGTTTCTTACGCTGCTTGCTCACATTGCTAGCTAGGGACACTTTATCACTGATTTTGTAAAAATTAAGGCATCGCATGATACATGCAAAAATGTTTATAAGCCTCCAGATCCAACAGGAGATTAAGTTCAAACTGTATTAACAGAGTTACCTCACTCATTCAGCTCTGGGGGAAAACAAGGAATATAAAAAATGTAGATGTTTCATTTTATGGCCTTTTGTTTTATGTTTCTTTAGCTTATAATTATCTTATTTAAAATATTTATCACTTTAAAAATGTTTTTGAAAGCTTTAAAGACACCAGAAAGTACAAAAGCTAATTTAACAAATATATATGATTCTACCACCCAAACTAATAAATACTAAACACTTTTATCTTGGTTTCAGATATATTCCTAATACAGGAAACAGAATATTAAAAGTTGATTACACTTATCTCTTTGTAGTTCATTTCCCTCCCTTCTTCTCCCCAAATAAGCATCTTGAATTTGGTATATATTCTTCAAGTTTGTGATTATTACATGTTTATCCATGAACAACATATATTTTGGGTATGTGGGTATTGAAAATTTCATAAATTATATCATGTTAGTAAATTTTTTCTGCTAAATATTGATCTGAGATCTGCTCAGTGAGTACACTGAAGTCTGGTTATTTCATTTTAACTGCTATACAGTATTATAGTCCATTTTATTTTTTACTATTACAATCAATGTTGTAATGAGCAATTTTGTATATGCCTCTGGGAGTACACGTGTAAGAGTCTCTCCACAACATATACTTAAAAGCAGACTTGGCGTGTTTACTAGATAGTGTTGCTCTTCAAAGCAGTTCAAAGACGTAATTGCTCTTCAAAGCAGTTCAAAGACATAATTGCTCTTCAAAGCAGTTATGCAAATGCATACTCACCATCTATAATTTATGAGTCCCTGTTTCCCTAGAAACTTGCCAATATTTGGCATTGTAAAACTTTACATTTTTGCCAAGTAATATCACTTTTGCCTTTAACTTTTCAATTATTATGCCTCTTATTTATTTTCTTCTCTTATTATGCTGCTTAGGGCCTTAAGTATAATATTGACTTTACTGAGAATGCTTCAGAAGTTTCACCAGTGGGAATGGTTATTGGTTATTGCTCTAGATTATGACTAGATTCATTTTATCAGGCAAAGAAAGTGCTTTCCTTGCTTATATGATTAAAGTCCTAATATCTTGCTTTATTACTGATGAGTGTTAGATTTTATTATGAGGTTTTTTTTCTACCAGATTAAGATCATATGCTTTCTTTCTTTGTAAGGGTGGGCACATGACTGATGCTTGCTCACTGGGCTAAAAACAAAAAGACCTTCAGCTCATACTTGAGGAAATGCTTTTTTGATTTTAAAAAGTTTTTTGTTGCTTGATTTGAAAGTGGAAGTATTTGACCTAGTTTCTGTAGAAAACAATTCTGTGCAATAAGCCAATAAAAAGAGGACCCCAAATGGAACCAAAATTAAAAATGGACCCTAATCCTTAAGGTCCTATACCTGGAACCCACCCTCCCTCCATCCTTCTTGCTAAGAGAACTGGGAAATATTCTTAATTTCTAATCTAGAATTTAGTTGTAGATTATCTTGAAGATCACTTGTAGCCCAAAGCTGAAGAGTGGTAGACTTCAACATCACTGCTGGCAGTGTTCAGAAAACAGGTGTAGCAAGTCCACCAGTTGACAAACAAACATGTCTATGACACACAGTAGTGAAACTCCACAGAGTTAAGATTGCCTTTTCATGGATATTGACAACAGCATGGTGATTGTGGGGTGGGGGTAAAAAGAGGCTGAACGGTAATGGAAAAATACAATAAAAAATTTAAAAACTCATAAAACTGGCTATCTTTACTTTTTTGGATATTTTCTCATATTTGGTATATATTTAAGGAGAATCATTAGAAAAGATCATCAAATACAAAGCTGTGTCATTAGAGACTAAGGCTAAGATCATCCACGCCCTAATTCTCAATTACTGTGCATGGATGTGAAAGTTGGACAGTGAAAAAGACTGATGGGAAAAAGAAACTGATTCATTTGAAATATGGTATTGGAAGAGAGCTCTAGGAATACCCTGAATTGCCAGAAGATCAACAAGTGAGTTCTTAGAGCATATTAAGCCTGGTACCATCATATTTATATCTTTGCCAAATAATGTCACTTTTGCCTTTAACTTTTTAATATTATGACTGGAGGCACAAATGATGAAACTGAAGTGGTCTTACTTTGGGTACATCTTTGGAAAAGATAATAATGCTGGCAAACACAGAAGGGAGCAGGAAAAGAGGGGGACCCAATATGAGATGGACTGACACCATAAAAGAAGTCTTAGGCATGAGTTCACAGGAGCTGAGCAGGGCTACCGAGGACAGGACATTCTGGGCATTATTCCTTCATATATTTGTCAGGAGTCAAAATAGACTCAACAGCACATGACACAGAGAAGATTTAATGGCCCAAGCGATGGAGAAAGTATAGGCTGTTTTCCTGAGCCTAATTCAGGCACAGACTCTGGAACAACTACCCACTGTGATGGTGAACAAGGCACTTGACTCCGCTCAGTCTCAGTTTACTCATCCCTAAAATAATGCATAAGAAGCCCTTGACAGTGCCTGGCATGTAATAAGCAACAATAAATTGTTAATAATTATTGTTTTCATTGAAAGGAAAAGGGCCCTCCAGATGGAGGGGATAAAAGTACAATGTACTGTTGTCATAGCTATTGACCGTCCTTCCAAAGGAGTTAAATTCCAGTTAGCACTGAAACTTTTCCAAATGTTAGAAAATCTTTAATAACTCTCTTATGTAAGTACAAAATGAAAATGTCAGTTTGAGGCAAAGAGAGCAAAAACATAGAGTGCTTATCTTTACAGGTAAAGCAGAAAATTTGAGAGTAATTTGACACTGTCTCTAACTATCACAAGCTAGCTGTAACAACCAAATGACAGTGGAAATTAAATGATGCCAGTTGTCTGGCTATTTCAGTTCAGTTAAAGAGCGTGGCTTGGTGATCGTGCTGCGTTCCAAATGCCAGTGAAGCCTAGAAGGTTGCTGCCTTGGTGGAAAAGCATGATCGGACGTTGGTAATATACAATCCACAACTGAAAATGGCTGAATTGCTTGCATCAAAGGGTAGTGACTAGGTGAACAGATGCAGGAAACTGCTACATGGACAGGTAAAACTATAATGATGATTTAGTTCTTGGGAATAAATTAATCAGCAAAATTTCCACACACATAGAAATTTCCTCCCGTGAGACAGTGTCAAGGGAAGTAGGTGTAGCTTTGGGAAAAGAAAGAAGGTGAAGGAATGAGTTTGAATACGGAGGTTGCAATGAGGTAGAAGTGGCATCTGGAGTGTCAGAGGTATGCTGACAGGAGGGACTGGCCTTAGATGGAAACCCGGGAGCAAGCAGTGCTCAGCAATTAAGAGCACAGCCCCTAGAGCCAGACTTCCTCGGTCTCAAGTCCTTCTTCTACTGCTTCTGGGATTAGTGTGACCTTGGTTAGTTACTTATGCTAGCACATAAGCTTCCTCCTCTTTAAAATGGGAACAAGAACATGTGAAAGTAGAAAAATAACATGTGTAAAACACTTAGAATAGTGTTCGGTGCATGGCACATACTATATGTTAGCTATTGTGATCATTATTAGAAATAGACAGGACTGTAATTCCTGATTGTTTTGGATATATACTTGTGCAGAGGTGGAAGCTAGATCAGATGTTTCAAATCATTCAAACTGAGTCTGACCTCCAGGAAACCAGCTTCTTTGGAAATAGAGCAGACTGAAAGAAGCTCATGGGGACAGAGTTTACGGGATTGTGCCCAAGCCTGGACTTTGGTACCCTGTTTTAAGTGAAAGTAAATGTATTTTGCTGTCTTGGGCACTGAACCCCTAAAGTTTGGTCTGAGGAGCAAAGCCTAAAATGAGATGTTTGGACAATAACAATTATGCCTCTGACTGAAGAACCACTTAGATGAGAGAGAGACACAGAGAGAGAAACAGAAAGAGAGATCTTGGAGTACCAAATAGATATTATATTCCTTTGGTGTGCCCTCCTCTTTTAGCAGCTGATTCACTGTGACAAGACCAGAATATTATACAGAATGTACAGGACAGCCACATTACTGCCCTTACCACAATCTGAAGGGTGGGAGAGACTTCTTTGCTTATATGCATATTTCTTTTTAGACAACTAACAAAAGATAAACAATTGGTGAATGTGTTTGGACCTTTAGCTTGATATCCTGGACATGAGGGGCCATAGAAGTCTTCCAGGAAGGGGTGAGGCTCAAATTCAAAACGGAAGGCTGAGTAAGCCAGCCAGGGAGTGGATGAGGTAGAACATATCTGGCAGAGAAAAGAAGAAAGTCTTCTTGACCACAAACATCCTACTTCAATACTGACCCCCCAACACACACAGACACTCCATCATTTCTTTCATGCTGCTTTTTTCCGCCCCTAGAGACACTGCCTCCTTAGTCAAGCTCCCTTGGAATGGTACAGGCCAGGCAACCTAGTTCTCTAACTTTTGAAAAATGAGCAACACAAATTGCTCAAAAAGTCTGCAGGGACCCCAAAAGGCTAGAGAGATAGGGAAGCCTTTCCTGGACTCCAAGGTCGCGAACAGTGAGATACGCTGTGATGCTGATTGCACCGTATTACAAAGATTCTAGGTCTCTCTCTGGCCTCATGGCACTGAAACATGTGATGAGAAGGACCACATCTCACCAGTGTGTGCTCTGCACTTGGCATCATCCCTGGTACTTAGTGTTCACATAAGTGTTTGATGAAAGGACGGATCTCCAGGAATCACTGTGATGTGATCCTTTCCTGAAAACTCACCAAGAATAAAAAAACTCCCTTGAGTCACTCTCTTGCTTAAACTTCAATGGCCTGCCCGTTGCCTTCAGGATAAAGATGTTTAGCTTCTTCTCGCTTCCTTCACACAAGCACCATGTTCAGTCACACTTCACTCAACACCATTTCCAGGATATACCTTGTTCCTATCAATGAGCACATATTTCTTTTATTGTTCTCTTGCTCAGAGAGAAGATTCTTCCTTCAAGGTTCAGCTTACATTTATTTGAAGTTCTCTCAATTTTCCTTTCCTGCTCCTTTCCTTTCTCCAAATCTCCTTCTACAAATTAATTTCTTCCACTCCTTTGTCTGATAAAGCTTTTTGGATATCATCACTATCTCAGTTTTCATACCAAATGGTACTTTTTCTTAATGTTTCTCTACCTTATAAGACTTAGAACTCTTAGAAGGCAAGGGACATAATTTGTTCATTGCTGTAGCTTAGCACAGTCTGACACACTGTAATGGACACACACCACGCTCCAACTTACATTCCCTTTGGCCTGCCCCCTGAGTTTAGCTTCTCTGGGGCAGGGTGGGGAAACCAGGGCAAGCTCCACTCACTCGCCAGTTGACAGCCTTTCGCCTTGCACTCTGCCCTGCTTCCTCCATGACCTTGAACACTGGAAGGAGGTGGAGAGTGGGCAGGGGGCTGGCACCCTCAAATACTCCCTTCATCTGCCCATACTTTAGGAAACAATTCCCGGAAACAGAGATCCCCTGCCACTGATCCCAGTGATGTCCTCCATAATGCACTTTCCTTTTTTCCCTTTCCTCCTTTCCACTTCCTCACTTCTTTTCTTGGAATCCCCTTCCAAAGACACTACTTGTACCCAATTCTTTGTCCCAGATTCTGCTTCTGAGGAAATGAAGGTAACACACACGTACTAAATGTTTTTAAAATATTTTTTGGAATGACAGAAAAAATGGTGAATAAATGAAGGAGATAATGAATGAAGGAATTGGTAGTATTATGTATTTGCCATCCATGGATTAGTAAATACACTTTGTATTCTATTCGGTTACTTCCTGCTGACTCCAATGCAGAGAACGGGAGCTGGAAAGCCACACAGTCTGTTCTGTGGCTTTGCAGGAGGCGCTGGGCTTCTGGGTGCTCCCCTTCTCTCTGCCTCACAGAGAAGCCACTGTGTGTTTCTAAGTGAACTTCCTGAGGCTCACATTTCCCAAACTTGAAGCAGTGTTTCTGAGAGGGATGTGAGAATTGGAGCCCCAGGGTATGACCAAATTAGCCTGCTGCCAACAATAGCAGATCACAGTTAGGATACTTTTCACAGCTTGATCAGAGGAGTCTGCATCTAAGGAGGGCGGGATTATTACATCCGACTTCTAGGAGAGCAGCTGGGACATTCATTCTCCAGCCTGCTCGCCACAGAGGTTTTGTCCTTGTTGAGAACAGGTTTCTTTACTCTAGCCCAGAGCTGGCCTCCCCACCTGCATGCTCTGCTGATGCCACAGCCCTCCGTGCTCCCTAGCTGTCTGCAGGTGCTGCCGAGCTTCTTTTCTCCCTGTCCTCCTTCAGCTGGCATGACTCTGCTGTGGTCTTTGGAATTAGCCTCCAGACTTAGATTTCCTTAATTCTATTTCCTCTCAAAAGTGAGAAAGGGCTCTTGGGCTTGTGTGAGAGTCAGGAAGAGGCATTTATACATCACAAAAGCGGGGCATCCTCTTGTAAACTCCTATTTCCCACTGGCCTGTGGATCACCAGCATGAGAATCATACAGGGCCACTGTGCACATCCACAAGTCCCAGCTCTGCTCCATCAGAGTCGCTGGTAGTTGGGGCCTGGGAGTTTGGGTTTTAACAAACCCTTCAAGTGATTTTTAAACAGTCAGGTTTGACAGCTACTTTAAGTTGTTCTCTCTGCAATATTCCAATAATGTTTTCTCTTTTCTCAATGAAAAGGCGAAAAGGACTCACTGAAATGCCTATTTCTGTACAGACTTTGAGCCAAGCCAGAACCAAAGCAGATTTGTTATGCAGTTTTTCTCATTAAATACAAGGTCAAGGAGGTAATTACTCATTTACTTTCATGGTAGGCAACCATAAACACTTTCTCATTTGTAACACATTCCGTTGTAGTTGCGGGGGGTGGGGTTCCTCTTGCAGGAAAGAAATCCATCTGGTCCACTTATCAGGGGTGAAGCTCTGTGTTCTGTTTGAAGCCCACTGTAGGTAGGAGGAACCGCTAGCCTAGCTCAGCAATTCTTACCCCTATTTACTCACTAGAATTATCTGGAAGGCTTAAAATGCCAATGTCCAGGCCCTCCTTTCTAGGAATTCTTATTTAATTGGCTTTGGGTGGTACCTGTCTATTTTAAAAGTTAATTAAGTGAACCTCAAACTAAAGTAGAGAACTACTGTGTAGTTACTAAAGGCTGGGGCTTGGGCATTGTTTTGTGTTTGAGGTAGGAATTTCTTTCGTGTAAAAGATGAGGATGAGTATGTCAGGTTGAGGGAACCGTAGGCAATCATGTGGAGGCACGCATGTATGGGGAGGTCTAGAATGTAAGCATAGTCAAATTTAATCAGGTTTCGTTACCAGAAAACAATGTATATGGAGAGAGTCCTTTTCTCTCTCACCCATCGTTTGTTACCTGATCTCTCTCATATACTCAGTCTCCCTCTCCCTGCCCTTTCTATCAGTCACCTATCATCTGTCATCTACGTCATACACTCAGCTTCTCATGAAAGGCCTTCACTAAGATAAAGCTTTAGCTTTCATGAAGTGGCATTTGAAAAAGATATTTCTGAATTTATGCAAAATGACAGGCAATATATAATTTACTAAATTACTTGATAACAAGCTCTGAAATACATTTCTTCCGTGGGATAGCAAGAAAAAAAATCTATAGATCCTGATGCACTTTAATGTTTAACTAGACAAAGAAGTTATGGGACCCATGTTATTTTATTTGAGACTTTGACTGCTTGAAACTCAGCATTAATTTTAGTTCATTTTAATTTTAGTGCTCACACTAGACTCCAGATAAAATTTTCTCTTTCCGTTCTTTGTATTATTTTCAACTTTTCCCCGTAATCTACGTTTTGATTAACCTATTAGTACCTTAATGCAGTAATGCAATCAATTGCTCTTAAGAAATAGACTAATAAATCATTTTTATCATCCACATTTCACCCTTACATCCATACCAAGGTTATGAGCATCCCCATGACCTGGCCCTGGCCCACTCCCTGACCTCATTCCTTGTCATTCTCCCTTTTGTGCACTCTACATTACAGCTACCCG